>CABHPR010147607.1:22980-43391 GCA_902168415.1 Peromyscus melanophrys
CACACACACACACACACACACACACACACACACACACACACACACACGAACAAATTATTTTAAGTGTAGGAGGGGGCTTGGGGACTGGTTCCTCACTAGTGAAATGAGGTTGTCTTTGATGCTTTTCCAAGCTGTCCATCTAGGCCAGACTAACAAAACATTTACTGTACATCCTGTAGACATTCAATGAACTTTTCTGGGTTCCGGGCATCCTGAGAGGACTTGGGAAAACAAAATGGAGGAAGACTCCATTTCTTTCTGTTGGGAGCTTCTGCTAAGCCCCACGGAGGGCTACATGCTGACTGCTCTGATGCATTTCATTGACTGTTTTGTTTTCATTTAAAACATTTTTTATAAAGACAATTGTCTATAAAATGCATAAATGTACTCATGACAAATTATTTTTTAAAAAGACCTAGCACTTAGGGTTTTTTCCTCTAAACTCAATCAGCAATTTGCCAGGCAACCAATATTAAGGATGTTTACACTCACCACCAAAAGGCAAGACCACATCCAGACAAGTTCTCCACCTGCTCCAAGTCTGCCATTGAAGCATTATCCTAATTAGTCTTAACAATAAAAAACCTGGAGTCAGATATTAGGGTGAAAGTTGAAAGGTCAGAGAAGCAGAGCAGCCAGCCACTAGAGAGACTTCTTACCTCTAGGAATCCTCAGACCAAATAGTGGGTATCCTGTCTCTATGAATCCTCAGACCAAATGGTGGGCATCCTGTCTGTCTCTATGAATCCTCAGACTGAATGGGGGTCAAGGGAGGGTGAGATCCTGTCTCCACCTCCCAATTGTGCTGTGATGAAAGGTGTGAGCCTCTCAAGGGTTGGGATCAAAGGCATGAGATCTCAAGTGCTGAGGTCAAAGGTGTGAGCCACCACCCCCTGGCTCTATTTCTCTTTTAGACTGATTCAATCTCCTGGGATTAAACGTTTGTGCCACCACTACCTGGCCTCTATGGTTAACCAGTGACTAGCTCCACTCTCTGATCTCCAGACAAACTTTATTTGTCAGAACACAAACAAAATATCATACAAGTCCTTGTAGAGCATGCTGTGCCATGGTTCTCATGGTGACCCTGGTGAACAGCTTTGACCAGGGTGTCCTGTCAAAGGTGCTCTCAAAGACAGAGCCACCATCTATAGAAAGTTAGCCCATCTCCCGTGGGCAGGGGTTCTGAGTTTCTCCTGGGTGAAGTATAGGCATCAACAGGTCTCTGTGTCTCTCTTTCTGACCTTACATCTTTGGACACAGTTCCCAGGATGTTTCCACGTTCTGAGTTTAAAAAGAACAAAAGAAACCATGACCATTTGTCTACAAATCTGGAGGGAGACACTGGCCATCCTGGCTGATCTTATTCCAGTTTCTCTCCCTCTACTTGACCACATGGTCCAAAGCAAACAGCAGGAGACATTTCTCAGCTGGAAGCTCCTAGCCCAGGGATATGATTTCTACAAACTGGGAAGTTCAGTCTTCATTTATTTATCATTCACTAAACAGTCCTTCCTACTGTACCCAGGCCATCGAGTAAGGACATGTGGACCAAGCTCTGTGATCAAGATGGGAGATGCAACCAAGATCCAAAGAAACCTGATAGCCCCATAGAGAAGTGAGGGGTAAAGCCAATGAGCTCATCAGTGTTAGGCCTTCCTTTGGCCCATCCAATGAGTCAAAGTGTACACATGCTCATACATGCATACAGCCCTATAGCAATGAATATATGAAGTGTGTGTAACAGTGCACACTTATACAGTTCACATATATGAAGTGTGTGTAGCAGTGGTCTTACCTAAGCCACAGAAGCAGTGTTTGAACTGAGATCTGAAGGATGAACAAAGCTGATGGGTGGGGATGATGTACAGGGGAGAACATAGAGAAAGATGTGTTGTTGGTTGCTTTTGCTCTTTTGAGGGGCCTACCACCCAGCTCCCAAATAAATCACACATGGAGGCTTATTCTTAATTATAAATGCCTGGCAGTAGCTTAGCTTGTTTCTTGACAGCTTTTCTTAACTTTAAATTATCCCATCTACCTTTTGCCTCTGGGCCTTTTCCTTTTCTTACTTCTGTAATCTTACTTTCACTCTTACTCCATGGCTGGCTGGGTGGCTGGGTGGCTGGGTAGCAGGCCCCTTCTTTTCTCGCTCCTTGATTTCTCTTGCTCTTTCTTCTTCTCCCAGATTTCTCCTTCTATTTATTTTCTCCATCTGTCAACCCCACCTATCCTTTTTCCTGCCCTGATATTGGCTGTTGAACTCTTTATTAGACCATCAGGTGTTTTAGACAGGCACAGTAACACAGCTTCCCAGAGTTAAACAAATGCAACATAAAAGAATACAACACATGCCAGGTGGGTGGTGGTGCACCCAGCACTGGGGAGGCAGAGGCAGGTGGATCTCTGTGAGTTTGAGGCCAGCCTGGTCTACAGAGAGAGTTCCAGGACAGCCAGGACTACTTCACAGAGAAACCCTGTCTCAAAAAACCAAAAAAAGAGAATGCAACACGTCTTTGCAACATTAAACAAATGCAACACAGCTTAAAATAATATTCTACAATAAAGATGTCCCTTGCCTAGGGGGTCAATGCACAGGGAAGGGTGGGTGGAGCATCCAGTGGGACTGAAGGGAAAGTGCTGAGAATAGCTAGAAGACAGCAGGTTACTAGGTTACTAGGAGCCAGTTTTGATTGTCACCTTCAGAGCAATGGACTCCTCCGAGAGATCACGGTTCTCCAGTGACTAACCCGCTTAAGCATGGAGATGGATTGGAAATGGCAAACAGCGATGGTGAGCTGAACTAAGGGCATCAGAGCCAAGAAGACGGACGTGGATTTTAGAAACTGTAAGAAGAATAATTTGCAGAATTGTCAGGTGTGGGGTGGAGGAGAGTGACAGCGACACACCCATGCACCTGGGCTCCCAGATTACCTAGTTTAGCTGCCCTGAAATAGAAACTATTTGAGATAGGGGAGCGTATGAGTTCAGTTTCAGATTAAAGCAGGCATTTGCAAACATCTGTCCAGATCTACATAAATGAGAGTCCTGAGATTGGGAGTCATCAGGGTATAAGTGGGATTGAAATTGAATTCCCAGAGGAGATTGTCCTAGAAGAAAGTAGAGTACAGGACTAGATGTCCCTAAGCAGTTGAGGTATGGCCCTCAGAGAGCTCCTGCAGGGATGATGACATCAGCTAGAGAGAAAATGGGTCTGTGGAGTAAACAGAAGAGGAATTCTGCATGCCATACATCACCTTCTGGAACTCTTCAAGATGTTCAGATGGAAAGACCTCTAGGCACCACCAAGAGAACTGCTGTTGCTAAGCTCTCTGTGATTCCAAAAGACACTGAGCAGGGAGCCCTTGGAAGTATGGTCAGGAGTAAGCATCCAAGGGCACATGACTTCAGGTAGTTCTGCCCTCCTAAGTAGACCATCACCTTTCAGAGCTCCCATTCAGCTCCACTTCCCAGGCACATCTTGGTCATGGGCTCCCCAGTGAACCCACCCCAATCCCCCAGGCTCCAATCCGATACCCACTCTTCCCTTCTGCAAATAGCCTTGCTTCTCTCTGTGAGTCACATTGGAGCTGTTCTGACTTCTCCTAATTAGCTCTTTTTACATGGTAGCTCTGTGATTCCTTTCCATTTCCACTGCCCATTTAAAAGCCTTATTTTCATTTCTGAAGCATCCCTTTAAACTCCCTGTCACCTCTTTGGTTTCTATTGTGAAGCTGACATGTCGCTAGCTTAAAAGAGTACATTTCCATATTTTCCTTACAGATTTGCATTTCCATTTCATCTAGAGAGAAAACAGCGGACGCCTCAGAAAAGTGCTGGTGGGCAGAGGGTGGATCCAACGGAGTGACTGGCTCCTTCGCAATATGAGATCTCAGAGGAGAATTTAGGAAACTAACCACAGGCAGAAAACTTTGAATAATAAGAGTTGATATAAAATTGGATTCCTACATCACTGCCCCAGATCTGCCCCATCCTCCTAACGTATATTGACTATGCCCAGAAGGGCTTATTGAGAAGGCAATTCAGAAGCACTTTTAGTTACAGTTGATGTCCCAAATAGTTCCATGTATTTATTTCATCTGCTAAAGAGTAAGCTTTGTCTCATGAGAGCATTCTTCCTGTCCTCGGAACCGACACTACCCCGCCCTTTCCCTACTTAGGAAAGCTAAGGCAGTTGTGCTTAAGGTTCCGCAGTAAAACATTCAACCAGGCTTCACAGAGGTGTCGACAGATGGCAACATTCTCAACCCTACAA
The DNA here is from genome assembly GCA_902168415.1 of Peromyscus melanophrys. NCBI lineage: Eukaryota > Metazoa > Chordata > Mammalia > Rodentia > Cricetidae > Peromyscus > Peromyscus melanophrys. The sequence goes on from CABHPR010147607.1 coordinate 27,257, forward strand.
CAGAGATGGCAAGTCACACTCTCCTCTGGGACTCACAGCAGCCATTGCTTCACAATTCTGTAGCTCCTTTGGCCTTGCTGACCTTTGAGATGATTGCAATCATCCTTGCCTTGCTCACCAATTTCCCCTACGAGGTATAAATAGAGCCCCAGGCACAGGCACCAACACCCCACACTACCTTTAGCATGGCTTGTCTAGCTTCGCACTACTCCCCTGGCAGGGTCTCCTCTGCGCATGTGTTCTGAGTGTCTTTCTCTATTGTGGATTAGTGAGAACTACCTCTTGGAACGCCAAAGAATTCACAGAGCCTCTTGGGAAGGAAGGGTCTCTTTTGGTGGTCTGTAAATACAAGCTTTGCTCTTTTTACCTCAGAGACCATGGACACAAAGGGGCAGCGTGTCTCTCCGCCTCTGTCACTGGCCGGCAACTAATGACGTTCATGCTGCCCGTCTGCTCTCCCTTGTCCTCTTCTCTTTACTTCATCATTTATCTCAGAATGGCTGTCCGAGAACATCTTGGGTCCAGAGTCAGACATCTTTCCACTGTTGGAAGCTCTTCCATGTACCCCTGAGAGAGGCCCCGTGGCTCTGCCATGGTGCTTCTTTACACTGTACTTGGCTGTGTTTCTCAGACTCCCCATCCCTGAGACAGCTTTAAAAAAAATCAGCTTAAAAAACAAGACACATGCCACAAGGACAAGCCCCCAGTAACCTGTGGTTTCCTGCTAGGCCCTTCCTTCTAAAATATCCAGAACCTTCCAAAATATGCAACCAGCTGTGATCCAACAAAGCCTTTATTAATAATAACAAGTCGGAGAGGATGGCATTTCCTATTTAAACCATTGTCGCCATCTTTTCAGCATTCACTCACTCTGCAGTCAGTTACTAAGCATGTACTGAGTTGTGGTTACTTCTGTGCCCAGTGCCATGCCATGTCCTTGTTCAAGGGAGTACGGAAGGCATTAACTAAATCCCATCTCGCTTTGCATACACTGTGGTCAGGCCGTTGAGGCTGAGCTGCCTAGCTATCAGCTCTCTTTACTCTTGCACGTGGGACAGACAAGAATCCTTATGGAAGAGTAAGTAGCAACTCGCCTCCCCTCCTCGCACCTTCCCCTTCAGTTTGTGAGACACAGTGGAGGTTTTCAGAGTTCATGCTAATAGGACCAACAGAGGCCTTTGGAAAGGACTTGAGGGCTTGCAAGATAGCTCAGTGGGTAAAGGCACTTGCCATCCAGTCTGGGGACCTGAGTTTAGTCCCTGGGCCCCACATGGTAGAAGGAGAGAACCAACTCCCACAGGTTGTCCTCTGATCCCCATAAAAACATTTTTGTTTGAAAAGAAAGGGCGCTGGATCCTCACATGGGCAGCCAGTGGAACCATTCACTTACAAATTAGATGGCTATTTTGCATGCTAAACACGTTTTTCAGACATAAGGGAGACACGTGGACATTAGCCACAATAGAAGGCTATAATAAATTAATCTACAGCAGACTAGCCCCCAGAAAATCGTTTGCCATGGTTATTGAACAAAATGATGACCTCAGCCCCAGACTGTCACGAGCCCTGCAGACATGCACACTGAACAGCTGGTGTTAGATCTCCGTTGCGGAACCTGCTGTGCAGAAAACCAGCAACCCTGCACAGCTCTGTCCAGGAAGAGGGTAAGCAAGACTGGTGAATATGAGGTTGTGGATTGGCTATCCAGACCCCCACTACCAACACCTGCATTCCTTCTCCTCCCCACCCTGCCCAGCGCCATGCCAGAGTGACAGCAGTGACCAAGAGAGGCTGTTGGCTCTAGGCCCTGTTTTAGCCTCTTTACTGGGCTTCTTCCTGGTGTTTGCTTCCCTATAATATTTCATTTTCTCTTCCCCTCTTCCTACGCCTCCATTTATATGTTTCATTATTTGGTTCTGCCTTCTGATGTACAACAGATGATGTTCACACACATACATACAAAATGCATGTACACACACACACACACACACACACACACACACACACACACACCAATTCACAGCTGATGGTAATGTTAATAGTATTTGGAGATGAGGTTGTTAGGAGGCAGTGTCTCCCGACACCATGAGGTGAGGTTCTCACCTTGAGATTAGCATCCTCATAAAGAATGACAGATAGAAGCTCCATTCCCTTCCACTTTAGGAGGATGTTTTCAAAAATGCCATCTGCAAACTAGGACCTGGTTCTAACCATACACAGGATCCACTAGCACCTTGGCCTTGAACCTCCCACCTTTCAGAACAATGAGAAATAAATTATTGCTTAAGCTGCCCAGTCTATGATATCTATGAGATTATCCCAAGTTGACTGGGACTTTTTCCAAGGCCAGTATCAAGACCAGCACAGTAAGGATTGGGGCAAACACTTTGTTGGGGGGTGGGGTACTAACTTCACATTTAGCAAGTAAAATTACAGGATTCCCAGTTAATTTAAGTTTACTTAATTGTATAATGTGAGTATATGCATGTAATGTTTGGAATGTACTTACACTAAGATTTCTTGTTTGTTTGTTTGTTTTTGCTTTTTTCATATCTGAAATTCAGATGGAACTAGGTATGTTGTGTTTTCACTAAATCTGGGACCTACTCCAGCACACAGCTTTGGTGGGAGTAGTCATGGTAGCTTAGGTTCTTTGCTGTCCCTATGATGGGGAATTAATAGGTAAAACTAGTACCCAAGCGTGTTGTGTTGATGCAAAGGCTCCTTTGTGGCAAAGTATTAATCATGTCCCTCATCACTACAACAAAATGCTGGACAGAAGCAATTTAAGGGAATGGCTTCGGGGAATACGGCCCACTGTAGTGGAGTGGGCACGGTAAGTGGCTACCTGGAGTGGCAGAAGCCAGCAGCTTCTCCTTCTCACATCTTAGCAGGTCAGGAAGCAGAAAACAGGCTGGAAGTGAGACCAGGTATAATCCTCAAGGCTCACTCCTAGTGGCTTATGTCTGCCAGCTGAGTTCTACAGCCCAACATTTTCACCACTTCCCAAAACAGTGCCACTGGCTGGGCATCAAGTGTTCTGATACATGAGTTTGCTGGGAACACTTCAGATTCAAAGCAAACATCTGGTAATGAGAAAAATCAGTCTGGAGGGATCCCATTACACCTCAGGCACTCAGCAGCTTTGCCTCTGAAAACAGGAGACTGTAACTAGATAATCCATCAGCAGCCTGTTAGTGCTGACCTTCTGAGCCTCCTCACATAGCTATAACCATATTCTGTATGCATGAGAGTGTTGTTTTTCCGTTGGCTTAGCGGCTGCACCTGAATCTACTGATCTTTTAACTACCATCTGTAGCCCTCTGGGGCCCGCAGTCAGTACCCTGCCACTCAGGCCACAGCCTGGCAGGATTTCCTGTCTGGTCAGCACTGGTCTGCCGCTGCCGACAAATGTAGTTTTTAAACTAAATCTTTGTTCTACTTACCAATAAAGACTCAGGAGTCAGGGGTGTAAACCTGCTAGCTCAGAGAGGCGGAGAAGCAACCAGCTGACCTTCATTTTTGGCCAGAGACCCGGCAAGAGAGCATCTCTACAGCTGCCCAAACCAAAAAAACCAAACAAGTCCCTCCCTCCTCCTTCCTGTGTGTCTCTCTATTGGTCTTCCTGACTCTTCTGTACTCACCATGGCTAATTCCTGCCAATTAGTTGCTAGCTCCGCCCACTGATCCACGGGTTGATTTTATTAACACAGTCTTAGGTGTCACAGTATGATCAAATATCCCGCAACATGAGAGTCACTTGAAGAACACAAGTGAATGAAGTGACCAACCTGGTCTTGAAGATCCCAACCTCGGAGAACTGTGTTCTTATCACCATCAAGAGTCAGGGTTCTTATCGGGTTGTAGTGGCCCAATCCCAGCCTTTGGGAGGCAAAGGCAGGCAGATCTCTGTGAGTTCAAGGCCAGCCTGGCCTACATAGTGAATTCCAAGACAGCAAGAGCTCTAGATGGAGACACTGTCTTAGGGTGACAAAGGGAATCAAGATTCGTGAGTGCTGGCACTGTCCCAGGCAGAGCCGAGACTTCAAGTACACCTTCATTCCCCTCCCCAACAAGTGGCCAGCCCCATTGCTCGGCATGTCTGACAGAGCATCACTTCCCCAAGGCTGCACAGGTTGGTGACGAAGCGTGTGTCCTGGAGCCCGACGACCTCTTGCTACGTATTTAACAAACTAGAGATAAGCTCTTCTTCTGTGACACCAATGTCGCCAAGAAATGAAGTTAGCTCACAGCCTCCAGGTGCAGGCACCTTCCGACCAAATCTGCTTGCTTAGTAGACAGCACCAGCCACTGGCTGGACATGGTGGGCTCCTCTATGAACTGTCTCAGACTAGAGATCTCCGCTTGTCTCGCTGAGTTTTCTGAGCTCCCTACCATCTGAGGATCCTCCTGTCTGGCCCTTTCTCCTCCTCCCTCACCTCCCATAGACAGCTGACGTCAACAGTGACCCGAGTAAGTCTCCAGCCACCCACTTTTGCTTAGCTCGTCACCACTTCACTCACCCTCGGCACATGTCCACTGTGTCCATGTGTGCTCTGTTATTTCTGGAGGATCTACTGATGAGTCAGTCCATGCTTTGGGGTGCTAGCTTTTCCTATCGAGGTCCTTATGACACAGTCTAGGGGTCTTGACCTGGTTCCTTTTCTCTGGCAGTTAAAGAAGAATTCAAAGGCAGAAAACTGTAGCACAGCAGACAGCAGCAGAAAAGCCTTGAGCGCCGCTGCAGACAGGATCAACAGTTGAAAGGTGTTTATGGGGGGTGAGGAAATACACACATGCACAAACACCCGGAGAAAACGGCCCTCTGCGAAGCAGAGCGGGGACGCAAAAACTGAAAATCCCATTCTCTTCTTGAAGGCTGCGTTTTGGGGTTTTTGTTTTTGTTTTTTTGTTTGATTGTTTTTTTGTTGTTGTTGTTGTTTGGTTTATTTAAGTCTCTGGAGAAGTTTCCTCCCCTAATTTAGGGTTGGTCCGTTTGAAGAAAGAGAGGATGACTGATTGACTAACGACTGTGTGTGACATGTCCTGCTCTGGCCCTTGAACTTGTTGAGCCAGTCCATCAGCAGGTGGCCTGCTGGTGGGAGACTAAAGCCTACAAGGCCTTTGTTTCATGCTGCCAGGCTTTTGTCTCAAGCCAGGGTGGTGAGGAAGGCGGCAGCCATCTTGGAACTTTGCCACCTTTATTATCTGACCCTGGACCCTCTCCTTGTCTGTCTGCCTACCAGGCAGTCTGTTTAACTCCTAGTCTCTCGTTAACTTTAGCACGAAGAACTTATCAGCCTATGCATTTGGTCTTTTAGACAGCAGAGATCAAACTAATCTTGACCTCATTTCAGCACAGCACGAGAAGGACCTCTGAACACTGCACAGAGACCTGCTGGCCTCAAGTCACATCCTGTGCTGGATGGTTTTATGTCAACTTGACACAAACTAGAATTACTTGGAAAGAGAGAACCTCAGTTGAGAAAATGTCCCTACCTGATTAGTCTGTCAACAAGCCTGAGGGACATTTTCTTGATGGATACTTGATGTGAGAGGGCCCAGCTCACTGTGGGTGGTACCACCCCTGGGTTGGTGGTCCTGGGTGCTAGAAGCAAGCCAGTGAGCAGCACTCCTCCATGGCCTCTGCATTAGCTGTTGCCTCTAGGTTCCTACCTCGAGTTCCTGCCCTGACTTCCCTGGATTATGAACTATAAACTGTAAAATTAAATAAACCCTTTCTTCCCCAACATTGATTTTGGTCATGGTGTTTCATCACAGCAATAGAAACCTTAACTAAGACATGCCCTAGGTTCATAGTAGGTGGGCTTGAGTGTGTGGTTCTCCACTGCTGAGAACACAGCTGGCATCTCCACAGCCACTGCCATGCCTCCATGCCTTCCGTGTGCTAGAGTGTTGCCTGATCGCTGGGATCCTCATTATTTATACTTCATTTCAAGTCACTGTAGACCACTGAGATCAGACACACTGGGGATCCTACCTAGCGTCCATTTAGACTAGGATTAGACTTAGCCAACCAAAGGCAATGAGGGTCTTTGTCACCAATTAGTTTCCCATACTGGTTGACAGGTTGACAGTTGCCCTGAGGGCTTTAGGGTCCCATTATATATTTTGTGTGTGTGTGTGTGTGTGTGTGTGTGTGTGTGTGTGTGTGTGTGTGTATGCATATAGGTGTATGTGTGTGTGTAGGTGTGTGTGTGTATGTATATATACAGGTGTATGTGTGTGTGTATAGGTGTGTGTATGTATGTATGTATACAGGTGTATGTGTGTGTATAGGTGTGTGTACATGTATGTATACAGGTGTGTGTATAGGTGTGTGTGTGTGTGTGTACACGCAGGTGTGTGCACATGTGCACATGCATGTTGAGGCCAGAGTTTGATACTGCGTGTCTTCTTCTATCATTCACCTCCATTTTTTTCTTAAAGACAGGGTCTCTCAGTCAGCCCAGAGTTCAGTGATTGAGTGGACCCAGCCAGCTCGAGGGATCCCCCTGTCTCTGCCTGGCTAGCACTAGAACTAGCGGCTCCTGTCACCATGTGCCGCGTTGTCCGTGGTGGCTGGAGAACTGAAGTCCAGCCCTCAGGTCTGCACTTTACTGACTGAGCCGTCCCCCCTGACCCCAAGTTCCCAGCGACTTTTAAGGCGGGCAGTCTGCACACCGAAGGGGCTCTTGCTGCAGCTGAAGAAGAAGTCCTTAGGCCGACAAGAAGGGCAAGGGCTCAAGGCAGGACTTGTTAGCAGTAGGGAATTTACTGGAATGGTGGTGCATCTCCTTCATCCAAAACTCAGGGGCCTGGGGCAGGAAGACTGTGACTGCAAAGGAAACCTGGACTACATATCAAGACTCTCTCTAAAACAAACTTGGAAAAAAAACCAAACCAACAAAAGGCCAGCGAGGAATGGAAATGCCTGCCCACGGCAACTGTGCAAACTAAAGAGCCTGAGCTAGGCCATCCACAGCGTCTGCCAGAAGGGGCATCACACCGTACTACTTCTCATCTCAGCTGTTCAGTCCCTCATGGTACACGGCCAGTGCCAGTCCCCAGCAGCAGCGCAATGCGGTGAGCACTGACTTTCCTGTTAGAGTTTCGTGGTGACATATAATCTTTATTTTTTAGACGGTGCTATTATAGACTGTAATGTAAATGTCATTTTGTACGTGAATTTTCAAAACTAAGTGTGAATTTCCCCAGACCCTCATGATTGACACCAGCTGCTTTGGGTGGACCATCTAGAGCCCCTTTCAGCCAAGTGGAAAAGGCTGACAAGCAGAGCCGAGGGGCTTTCAGGCCACCCAGCATTATCATGTGAGAGACCGCAAGGATCGGGCTTCTGGGTTTGAGGGTGATGCTGCCAGCAGCGAGTCCCAGAGAGTACATGAGCCTCGGGCACAGTGGAGACAGCACAAGGGTTGACATTCTTATTTCCGGGCTGGGACAACACCCAAAAAGTCATTCTGCAATTAGCTCTGAGTTAGCATTTGGAGGTCCCCTCTGAACAGTGTGGCAGAGGGAATATATGACAGAATAGGCTAATCCTGGCCGAGTAGTCCCTGAACAGTTCTGAAAGGAAATGACACTGGATGTGAGCTCTGAAGAGAAGCAGGGATAAATTGAGAAAGGGGCATGGAAGAAAAAGAAAGCCTCAGATATGGGAGACAGCTTGTGCCAAGGCCAGGGAGGAGAAAGTGCTCCTGGAGTGAAAGACTTGGCCGTGAACCAGGGAGAGAAGAGAGGCCACACAGGATGGGTCTGGTCTCCAGTGGCATTCCAGGCTGCCAGGGGATGCTGGAGATTCTGCGGCCGAATCAGCTCTGCAGAGAGAGGGCTCCTGTCAGCTTTTAAATAAGACTTGCAGCCCTGAAACAGGCCACTTAGTCACAGTGCAGAGAGAGACATAAGGAAGGACAATGTGGCTATTGAGCAGTCAATGAGGGGGCAGAAGTGTCAGCCTAGGAAGGAGATGCTCATAGCTTGGGTGCGCGCGTGCGCGCGGGGGGGGGGGGGACGACGACGACGACACACAGAAACAACCAGCAAAAGCAGAAGGAAGCAGACAGCTTCCAGGGATAGGTAAGAGGTAGAGATGGCAAGCAGGAAAGGAGTCAGAAGAGAGGCTAGAACCAGGATGATCTCCCTGGATTTGTGCCTGAACAGGTGGTGTGTTTGTGAGCCTTCTGTTACTATACAAACACCCATAGTAAATCACCTTGTGAAGAAGAGTGGCTTGCCTTAGCTCACAGTTTGGGAGATTTCCACCCATCACTACTTGGTCCTATTCTTTGGAGTCTGTGGTGATACCTCGTTAATGCAAGAAATACCGATTTATCTTGGAGAGTTTGTCCTGGAGCCAAATATGATTGCCTACAGCTCAGGAAGACAGATTCAGGTGATCCCAAATTCCACGTCCCAATGTAGCATCAGTTTCGTGAAGTTTTTATAGCAGAACAACAAAAAACAAAAGATAAATGAACATGCATTTCAAACACTGATGACTACATCCGGGTTGGTGTGTTCCACGGCACGCTGCTACCAAACGATGGCCTGGTTCATCCACTGAAAGCTTCATCCACCACCAACTGCCCTGATCATCAGTGTGGCACCTCCTTCTGTGCAAGTCTATCAGCACTTAGTCCTGGCACATGCTCAGAGACAGACAGACAGACAGCTGCTAATGAGATCCACAGTTCTTACCCTGGGGACAGAGGGATGAACGTTGGGTAACTAAGAAACCTCGGCACAAAGCAGGGTGCAGGACGGCAGAGCAGGGAAAGCTTGGGCTGCTGCCAGCACCCCTACTTCCTGTCCTCCCTCCTCTGCTCATCAAGCCTGTGTCAACAAAGATGGGCAGTAATCTCAGAAACCATCAGAAGGCCTGAGAACAGATGAAGTATGAGTGGCACAGCAGAGCGGGCATGTCCACCTAGAGCAAGCATTCACCACCTGCTCAGTAAAAAATATCAGGGAAGAAGATTGGAGGGTGGGAGAGAGAGCACAGCACTGTTTGAAGCCCTCCTGGGGCGGGGGGTCTGTGCCCAGGCAAGGTTGATTACAGGAACTGCACACCTTCAAATGACTTCAAATGACTTATGACATCTGTCTCAGCATTGGCACAGGGCAGGGGAGACAGGCTGTGGAGTTAACCAAGAGAGCTGATGTTTCGAAGGCCCTTAGGACAATGCCTGCATCACAGTTAAGCATGCGTGCTAGACAGGACGATAAAGCAACAGCAGCACAGTAATTACTGTCCTTCGAAAGCAGGAGTTAGGCCGGGCGGTGGTGGCGCACGCCTTTAATCCCAGCACTCGGGAGGCAGAGCCAGGCGGATCTCTGTGAGTTCGAGGCCAGCCTGGGCTACCAAGTGAGTTCCAGGAAAGGCGCAAAGCTACACAGAGAAACCCTGTCTCGAAACCCCGCGCCCCCCCAAAAAAAGCAGAAGTTAAAGACAGGTAAGCCCAGCTGTGAACTGTGCATTGACTGCTTTCCCAGGGCTCTCTACTGGTTCGTCATGTGAACTCTGGCTGCTGTTTCTTTTCCTTTTGCTACTTATTGGGCAGAGTGGTTGTAGGGGACAGTGGAATTGGCCAGTGTCCTTTTAGCAAATGCCAGGAGTAGTCTCCTCAGGCAAGGCTGGTCTTCAGCTAAGGTGACATCTTCCCTTTGGAAATGTTCCCTAAGATGCTATGGTGGTTTTATGTCAGCTTGTCTGGGACAAGGCGCTGAGATGTGTGATCAAGAACTGTTCCAGACTCTTCTGGCAAGGGAAAGCTGGGCTCCGTGGTCAGGGCTTAGGCATGCAAAGAACCTGGGGTCTGTGAAGGCGATTGTCAGATGAGGTGGGCGCCTAAGTCAGTAAATGTTGGGTAAAACACATCACCTTCCCTTATGCAGGTGAACCTCATCTAGCCAGGGAAAGACCTAAAGAGAACAGAGCTCTGACTTTTCCTGAGTCAGAAGGATTCTCCAGCAGACTGTCTTTGACTGGAACTGCGTCATCAGCTCCTTGCTGGGTCACCAGCCTACTTCCAAAGGTTTGGACTTGCTCGTTTTTAGAATCTTCTGGGCAGGCTCTGTAATTTCTATATATGCACATTCTACCAGTTCTGTTTTTCTGGAGAATCCTGACGAATATTCGGGCAAAATTCAAATGGCTGGGAGAATACAGAATGAGGAAATCTGATCACCAACCTAGTCTAACACCCAGAGAAACAAGATCACAGCCTGTCTGACAGCAGGGTCTTTTACTAGCTTGTACTTCCACTCTGATCATGACCAAGCACCCACTGATGACCAGCATGGCATGGAGCCTGAGGAGTCACAGGCCCAGAGAGAGCACGTTTTGGATCTTACTTGGAACAGGAAGAATTACCTCCTTCTAACAAGCGCAGAGTCCCTGTTACTATCCAGCCACAGTTTTAGCCTTTGGGGAGAACGATAACAACATAATGGATTCCAGTGGCTCGACAGCACAGTCCGCTGGGGGCACAGCATTATTCTGTGTATACACAAGATAGAAAAAAGTCCTCAAGTTTCACAGATGCAAAAATAGGAAGAATATACCTCATGATGAATAAAATATGAGAACGGCGACAGTAGAAGAGGTAGGCCTTGCTTTGCTCAGGTGCCAGCCTCAGCACTTTGTGTATATCGACTCATTTAGTACACACAGCACAGCCTTGAGACAAAATCTGTTGTCACCCTACTTTATGAATGAGAATTGTGATTTATGCAGACCTGGTACCCACATGGGTGCTCAAAGCTGCCTAAGTACAGGACTAGGATTTGAACCCAGAGCCTGGGGTTTCTCCACGAACTCAGAAGGAATATTGGAACTGCTTATTCCAAGTCTGTCCATTTTCCAGTGTTCTGCTCAACAGTCCATGGCCCATTCTCGAAAGTTCAATGGCTGTCAGTCAGCCAGCCTGGCTGTGTCTACTCTCAAATGTATCATTTGCATTTTTTTGAGAAATTAAAATGAAATACATCTATAGCAGTTTAGGGCTGAGCCATGATGTCACTTCATCAAATGGCAAATGCAGTGAGAAGCCAGAACACAAAGAGATCTATGCTACTAACTGGATGTATTGAGAGAGCATCAGACTACTTCTGTTTTATCAGAGCCCAGCCCTCACCCATGAGTTCACTCAATAAGCAATTATCACACACCAGGAACAGACAGCCAGTGAGTAGTGAAGATTCAAGGAACAAGGAGAGCGTGCCTGTATCACCCGCCCCTCCCCCAGGCTAAATCCAAGTGAGGACAGAAAATCTGGACTCCTGTAACTTGAGAGGAAGTGGCAGGGCTCTGAGGAAATGCCCTGCAGGGCAATCTTTTAGACGGTCTCCTCTCTGGTGATAGTACTCAAGACATCCTGGGGCATTTCACCTCAGCAAAGTGATCACGTTGCCATCCAGTTCCCATGGAAACCAAACTGGGACAGGAAGAGCAGCAGCCTCTCAAGGTTATCAGCACCAAGGACAGTAGTCACTCTGTGGTCCTGGATCCCAGCACCAAGGATGGTAGACAAAGAGCTCTATCACCCCAGTGGTCCTGGACCCCAGCACACCTTCCCACTGTGTGAGCGTTGAGAGGAGGAGTGTGTGCCTTGCAGAAGCAGGCTCCTGCTTCCTTGCTGCCTTCTGGCCTGGCCTGACATCTGGTTCCGGAATGGACAAGCCCCATGTTGTGTCTCACCCTCCTCCGCCCTCCCTTAGAGCCACCAAGGTTCCAAGTGAGTCATCTTCATTATCGGCTTCAGGAAATGACTTCCGGGAGTCAGGGACTGCTGCCTGGAAGACCATCTGAACAAAAGCTGTCTCCTCAGGATGCAGAGCAGGTGGCAACTGCCTGCCCCAAGTGAACCCATGGCCCATGCATGTCCCCTACCACATGCTCCCCCTCCATGCTGCTGTCCCTAGGCCTGCACAGCTGCTCCCTTTAGCTCTTCTTAGCACACTTTCTCTTCTATAACCCTGGCTATTTCTCTAGCTAAGATTCTTCTGTTCTTCCAGACACCCAGAATTCTGAGGAGGAGGATTACCCATTCCCTCAAAGCTGTTTTATCAGGCCTGTTGATCGCTGCTCTATCCAGTCCCCGGAGCTTGAAACAAATGCCTTCAGATCATGGTGAGCTTGGGAATCAAGGTTCAGAACTTTGTCAGCCTTGATATGAGGAGAATCCTTCCTGAGTAGCTGGCACCAGGCACACCTACTCCTTTTAGTCTTGATTGTAAATAGGATCCAACTTGTAATCTCTGGCCTGGCAGAACACAACCCACCTGGAGCATCACAGGAACTCCACCGTTCTCCCAGTCTCCGCCCTATGAACTCCATTCCTGAAGCCTGAGCCCATCTAAGGCTCGGCGCTGCAGGAGACTGTCAGCAGAAAAGGAAAAAGGGGAAGATGGCTTGCTTTTGTTGTTAGGACCATCCCTTAAGTTTATAAACAAAAATAGGCGCTGGGAGGCCCGCTCAGTGAAGAGCTCGCCGTGCAGACACAAGGGTCTAAATTTGATCTTCAGATCCACAGGGGGGAAATATCAGGATCAGGATGTTCCCTTGTAATCCCAGTGCTTGGAGGAAGGGGGGAGGGGATATACACGGGTTCCAGGGACTCTCTGACCAGCCAGTCTAGCCAAATCAGTGAGTTCCAGACACGTTTGTGGGATCTTGTCTCAAATAAACAAGGTGGACACCACCTAAGAAATGGCAACAAAGGTTGACCTCTGACCTACACACATACACAAGACACACACACACACACACACCACACAAAGGGAGAGGGAAAGAGAGGGAGAGAGACTGACCAAGGGGATAAACAGGCGGTGGTCATGTGATGGCTACACAGGGGTGGCAGGGTGATGATTGTGTACTGGCTCCCTGAGTTCCTAATTCAGTGTGACTTATATCACGGAGGGAAAGGTCTGTCTGTCCAGCTTGAAATAATAGGGCTGGACTATAATCCCCGCCCCCTCAGGAGATGTGTTTCAAAACTCAAACCAGAGCCTTCGAGGTGGTTCAGGGAGTAAAGGGTGTCTGCCACCAGGCTTCACACCCTGAGTTCAACCCCTGCAACTCTTGTGGTGGAAGGAGGAACTGATTCTTGCAAGCTCTCCTCTGACCTCCACATGGGCACCATGGCACAGCACACTGCACACACACACACACACACACACACACACACACACACACACAGGAGCAAGCATGCACTAAACAAAGAGTATTAAAAAGAAGTTCGATTTCTAAGTAAATACTCAAACAAGAGGCACTGGTACTGAATTTGGGGAAAGGAAGCTGGACGGTAGGTTGGGATCAGGATTGTCTTTAGCCATGGGACATTAGGGGAGGTAACAATCCTTCTTTGTTCACAACTATACAATGTGAACTACACCGATTCCAGCTGTGTTAACGGTCAATTATCGTTCACAGGGCCGGGCTATGAGGAAGACTGCCCACAGGAAGCCTGGCCCCTCTCCCTGTGGCAGAAGAAAGTTAGTGGAGGTGGGGTGAAGGGAACAGAAGCCACAGGCCAGGGTCACTGAGCCAAGTCTTTGCTAGCATCGAGTACCTGTCCCTCTGTTAATCTATATAAGAAACTAAAATGTAGGTTTCACCAGCATCTCATTTGCAAGTAGAAACCCTAACGAGGCTTCGAGAATGATGAGACGTGCCCAGACTCACAGCTGGGAACTACAGGGACAAGACTGTCATCCAAAATGATAAAGCCAATACTCTCAAGAGGGAGTCAACCTAAGATGTGTCCCATCCCAGAGAATCCTGGAGGAAGCTCATCTTGTTACTAACTGTTGTCCCTGCTGGAAACAACCTTCCAACAGGGTGATGAGGAAACTTGACAAAGGAGCTGTTTGCACAGGTATGGGCTGGGTTGATGGGAGGCTATGGGGATGGTGCAGCCTCTGGAACTTGGGGAAAGGTGACCAGAACACTGATATGCACACATTTGAATGAAGAAGTCTTTTTCCCACCCCCAGAACCCAAAGCCTCTGCAGAGGAACACAGGACCCCACAGGGAAACGGATCCCATTAACTCATTTGCCTCCCCACTCTTGGTCACCTGCAGATTCTTCCATGGGCATCAGTCATATCTCCAGGGGCTTGAGAAGCAGAACAAGAAAGATGGGTTGGTCTGAATAACAAACAGACATGTCACATAGGCATGCCCCTCCCTTGGGAGCTCTGGGCTTTCCCCTCACAGGGATGCACACACTCTCCAAAGTCATCAGGTAGCCATCGGCACACCCCAATTTCCGATGTCCCTCTGGAATAGGAAGGACCCTAGCACTCTGCGTCATCTTCAGAAAGAGGTAGTGTGGAAATGGTGGGGGGTGAGGATCCCTCTGCTAGGAAATTGATGGAGGCCAACAAACACTGGTGAGGACAACAGCTAACAGCAATTCCATCACCAAACCCACAAATAAGAACACATCTATGATGGGCCAGACAGAGCCAAGGACAATGGAGGCCCTCTTCAGCACTCCATCTTCCCTGTTTCTGTCTCAGAGGTTTTCTTGTTCTGAATCATGGTGCTGCCATCCATCTTCTTCTCTGCTGTCCTGGATGTCACAGCTCTCAGTCCATGTCTCCCATGCCCTCTGTACTCCAGGCCCCAGTAGACATTTTCACCATGCGGACTGCTTAGTAATTCCCTGTGCCTGTTCTCTCCAGAAGGATTTTGTTCCAGAATTCCCACAACCTTTCCCAGAGACAGTGGCAGCTCACCAGTGTTGCAGAACTTCATTCTGGATGGTTAGTGAGACTCAGTGTGCAATACTTCCAGAGGCTCCCCCACAGCACCTGGATCACCCATAGAGATCACCCACAGAGTGGCATGAGGAAGCCACTCTCCATACAGAGGCACTGAAAGGAAAGAACCTTTAGGAGTTCCCTTTGTCCCCCGGGGAAGTGGACAGAAGCCACAGGGAGTGTACACTACAGGCAGGAGGCTCAAGCTAATAGGATCACAGCTCAGGCCAAAACATATAGGGAGGCCATCATTTTTAGCCCTCCCCTCAGACATTCAACAATTCATTCATCTTGGTGGATACTAGCATGTGTCTGTAGCTCGGCTGAATACTGTTCATGTATCATTTCTTACCATCCTTCCTCCATTCATAAGTTCTTTCTCCTCCATCAAAGAGTAAGCTAGTGCAGAGGCAAGTGGAGCAAGGGCTTGGTGCAGGCTGGAGGCCAAAGGCCTCTGTCCCCACCTGCTTCTGGGAAAGAACCTCAGCAAGCCCCAGCAAGACTCTGAAGAACTGTCCCAGGGCCAGCAGTACGCATCAGCGGGTAAGGGCACTTGTTGCCATCCTGATGACTTGAGTTCCATACCTAGGCAGTGGGAGAGAACTGACTTCTCAACTTGCCCTTGTAGAGGGGCCCCAAAACAGCTGGATCACACAGCTGCTGTGACAGGCTTAGAGGCCCAGACACAGCTTCTGTGACAGACTCACTGGGAGGCAACCCTCAGACCCAGGAAAAGCCATAAACTGACCCCACCCAGGGAGGGCCTACATCTAAGGGGAAGTACTTGACACCCCAAACATCCCAACCATTAGAGAAGGTGGCTATGATAAAAACTCTACCCCGTCTGAGCTCAGGGCTCTCTGCTCTCACCGCTGCATCGAAAAGACAGAGAGACCAAGCTCGGAGCTTGAAGATTATAATAAAGGCTCTTTGCTTTTACATACGGGATTCAGTCTCCATGGTAGTCTTTTGGGGGTCCCCTCAACCTAGGCATAACACCCTCTGACCTTCACGTGTGCACTGTGGCAGGCATACACATACACACACAAACACACGTTCACCAATGTAAAAAAAATTTTTTTTTGAGAAGATGTCCCAGAACAATTGTAGAGGCAGCTCACAGCTGAGGTGTACTCGGCTGTCTCCTTACAGGATCAGCCCACAAGTCCCCATTTGGCTCATAACTGCTTTGTTACGGTTTCTATTGCTATGAATAGACACCATGGCCATGGCAATTCTTATAAAGAAAAACACTGGGGCCAACTCACAGTTCAGAGGTTTAGTCCATTATCATCATCGTTGGAGGCATGGCAGGGAGCAGGCAGACATGGTGCTGGAGAAGGAGCC
>CABHPR010147608.1:0-20870 GCA_902168415.1 Peromyscus melanophrys
CACTTGCTGAACATGTTGGGAGATGTGTAAATTTGACCCAGCACCACAGATCATTACATAATACAAAGAGGAATAAATTAATAAATAAATGGAAAGATAGCAGACAATAATGCTTCAGGCCATGTTCATTTCAGCGTTATAACGGTCCAAACTCACTAGGTCACCTAAATGACCGATTGAGCCAAAGGGACCCAATGACCCTTGCCGGTTCTGCTGAACTTTCTTCAAAGACTTTTAGTGGAAAAAAAAAGAAAGAACAACTTCACAGGTGCACTAATGTTGCTCTCAAGGTGTTGGCAGCTGTAAGACAGATGAGAGGGACTCCCCCCACCCCCACCCTCACATCCCCCCTCCCCTACCCCCATACCCGGAAGGGTATTAGTGGCAGCCCTTTGTCAAGCGCATTCCTTTTAATGTCTATTTCCTTCCCATACACTAAGATGTCGGGAGCGTGGCCACTGCTACCACCTCCCTACTGCTCCGGCTGCCTTTAGGGATGGGTACCACCGCGCAGCTAGCCTGTGCTGACACCGTCTGCTTTGAATACTCCACCGTGAATGGCCTGAGGAAACGGCATGGCATCCACACCTGACCGCTGTTATAATACAGCCCTGGCCCGGTATAGTGGTACACACCTGTGCTCCTGACCCTCGGGAGATAGGAGCAGGAGAATTTGAAGTTCAAGGCTATATTTGGTACATAGCAAGTTCAAAGACAACCTGCAGAAGACCTGTGGTCTGAATGAAAATAGACTCATGGAGAGTGGCCATATTGGAGGAGGTGTGTCACTTAGGGGATGGGTGTTGAGGTTTCAGACGCTCATGCCAGGCCTAGTGGCTCACTGTCTTTTCCTGCTGCCTGGGGATCAAGATATAGAACTCTTAACCCCTCTCCAGCACCATGTCTGCCTGCATGCCATCCTGCTTCCTGCCATGATGATAATGGACTAAACCTCTGAAACTGTAAACCAGAGCCAATTAAATGTTTTCCTTTATAAGGGTTGCCATGGTCATGGTGTTTCTCCACAGCAATAAAATCCTAACTAAGACAAGACCCTTTCTCAAAAAAAAAGGGGGGGGGGGTGTGAAGGCTGCACTGTTATCCCAGCACTTGGGAGACTAAGGTAGGAGGACTGTCTTCAGTTGAGCACCAGCCTGGATGACAGTGTGAGTTCCAGGTCAATCTGGACTAGAGTGAAGGGTAGGGAAAGCAAAGGAGGGGAGGGGAGAGGAGGGGAGGGGAGAGGAGGGGAGGGTAAAGGAAGAGAAATCACCCTGATTCCAAAAGGCAGTGTCCCAGCATGGCAGTTTCAAATCCCTTGCCCCATACTATCTACCATCCCAAGACTCCAGGAAGTCTGGATGACTCTGCAGCCATTTCCACCCGGGTCTGAAGGTATGCATTTCATCATCTGCATGAGGGACTCATACGATGGGTGCAAGCAGGGTCCCTCATTTACATAAAGAGCTGCTGTCTTTGGCGCACACATTTTTGCCACACCCTCATTTCTGGCTATGAGCGGACTGCTCACACACTTCGGGAGCCAGTTGCAATGCTTCCCCCCCCCCCCCCCGCCACGTGACACTGCAACACTGAGCCCAATAAAGGCTTCTGTGAATGGTCTTTCTTGCCTACCTTTGACCTGTTACCTTTAACACAGCAGGCCAAGCTGGTAACGGGAAGAAAGGATGCAGGAGAAGAGATGCCAAAAGCTGCTACAGTAGCAGGTATCACAATATTGCATGTGGGGGACCCCTGGCTGGCCGGACCAGGGTGTCCCGCACATGAGGGACACATGCTGAGCAGATGTGGCAGCAGGTGGCAGTGCACGAATGGACAGTCACTCACACCCATGTGGAGAGAATTTATCAGAAAGATAGAGAGAAAGAGGGAGAGAGGAAGAGAGAAGGAAGGGAAAGCAGAGGTGTGCATACCTCATGGCAGGGAAGGGGAGAAGGGCAGAAGAGAGAGAGGAAGTGAGAAGTTTTTCCTTAAAATGAGGCTTTTATATCAGGGTGCAGGGCAACCCCTCAGGGGCAGGTTTCCAAGGGGCGGGTCAGAATATTAACATTTCTCTGTTTTGATTCTTATAAAAAGGTGAGTTGTGGAAGCAAGTGGGGTAACGAGGGTGCTGAATTTCTGAGACTGCTTCAAGCTGACTAGGGGCGAAGTGGGGAGGGGGACCCAGGAGTCATGCCCAGTGGTGGGATCTCAGGCATCTGTTCCTTGAGGGAGCTGAGAAGGCAAGTTGCAGCAGTGATGTTCCAGGAGCTTGGGGGAACAGCACACCAAATCAGGAGCACAGGAGCCATCACATCTACTGTCTCTCTGGAGGTCAGGCAGGAACAGTGAATCTGCAAAATATGCTCAAAAAATGGGTGGGGTCAAAAATGGGCTCTGGAGAGTTTTAGTTTTCATCAGACCAGATTTCTTGATACAGCGGCACAACTTCTCCCAGGAACCTGCAGGTATATCTGTAAGACAGCTATAATGGATTTACATCATAGCAAAATGGTTAAAAATCTTAAAAACCGTTTGTAGTCAATGCTGTATCAGTTTATCAAAATTTCATTTATCAATAATAAAACTTTGAACCTTTGGAGTTATATCTGAAAGCTGTACCATGAAGTCTGTGAATGAGGCACACCTGTCTGTAATTTCAACAGGAAACTTATTAATGAACTATCAAGGTGCTTGTAATCTTGAGATTAGGGCCGTTTAACTGATACCCTAGTCATCAAACATTGTTAAGATCTGGGAAGGATAAATTTAAGAAAAAGCTACCTAGGCAGCAATCCCAAGTCTCTCCATGGTCTTTGGGGGACCGAAGCCCCAAAGGCAGCACTTGTTCAGCTGATAAGCCCAAAAGATCTGACAGATTTTTTTTTCTGTGGAGTAGAAATCTGGGGAGGTCATCCCACCTGTCTTGGCAGAGAGGACAACCGACCCCCATTGTTCCTCTTATTCACAGTCTGGACAGGATCTCAGCTTTTCACTGTGTGACCAGCCTTGCCATAAGCTTCCAGGTGGAAGTTCTTCTGCTTGGAGAAAATACAGGATGCTGCCAAGAGCTGACACGTCTCTCTCATAAAAACTTTTATTGTTTTATTACATTTTATTATTTTATAATTTATTAAATGCCATATTCTCAGATCTCCTAAAGCTGTTTGAGGACCAGGGGGACAAAATCTGTTAGATGTGCCGGGCATTGGTGGCGCACGCCTTTAATCCCAGCACTCGGGAGGCAGAGCCAGGCGGATCTCTGTGAGTTTGAGGCCAGCCTGGGCTACCAAGTGAGCTCCAGGAAAGGCGCAAAGCTATACAGAGAAACCCTGTCTTGAAAAACCGGAAAAAGAAAATCTGTTAGATGTATTTAAATTATTAAATCTGAATATACAGGTTTCCCAATTAGTTACTGCTTAATGAAGTTATCAATGACAGGGAAGCTTACATTCTTAAGCCTGGATAGACCTTGAATAAGGAGAGATTTTTTTTTTAAGTCATTGGCAGTGATATCTGAATCTATTACCATTTTTAAGGCCCTGTAGCTGTGGTTCTGATTTTCTGAGTACAGCTAGATTATAATCCTAAATTATTTATATAGAAATAATTATTTCTTAAGATCATATAATACGCCAGGTGGTGGTGGCTCACGCCTTTAATCCCTGCACTCGGGAGGCAGAGCCAGGTGGATCTCTGTGAGTTCGAGGCCAGCCTGGGCTACAGAGTGAGTTCCAGGAAAGGCGCAAAGCTACACAGAGAAACCCTGTCTTGAAGATCATATAATACCTCCATGGTTCTGCATAAAGAAGGTCAAGTGTCTTACTGCAATATTGGGTCCAGTTTCCTGTTATATCAATGGGCATTAGGTAGCCATTCAGCTCCCTGTGCCAGGGGTTCCACCTTTAACTTAGCCCTCCAGCCTGCGCTGAGAACAGGGAACATAGACGACACATTCTCCTCCATAACTGCTTCAAGCTGAAATGGGGCACAGGTGGTCAGGACTCTGGCTAGTCAAAGGTAAGGAGGGAACCCAGGCAATGGGGCAGAAGTATGTGGTCATCTGACCTAGCTGTAGAGACAGGAAATAATTACATTTTGGCTGGACTGTTACACCATCAGCCTTCAGCCAGTCCATGTGTCACAGGCTGAAGTCAGTAACCGATGCCTGGATGGAAGCCCATTGAAACAGATAGACTAGAGACAAGAGTTAAATTTTTATGAACAAGAGTTAAAATTTTATGAATTTATTTGGAAACTCTTGGCCTATGGTCTTAGTAATTGGGAAAGGGAGACCAAGAGGGAGAGAAATACCATCCTCAGGAATAGACAGGTGAGGAAAATTCATCTGGAGCTCATTTGGCCTGATGAGAAGTTTAAGTTTATATATAGAAGACAACCAAGGAAAATTTAAAATCCTGAGCTTGTGACCCAAACTGTATCAGAACTGTATTAATGTTAAAATCTGAAATTTTATCACATTAATGATATCACCTGCATGTGGTTTTGCCAATGCCCTGGAGGGAAGCGCATAGACCTGCAGGCGCCTCCCACATGAGCAACCATGGAGAAATGAATGTCCACAACTGGACCTCTGCCCTGCCCAGATGGCTAGAGTGTCAGGCGCCCCACCCATGCTCTGGCAGGAAGTGGCTTTTATACTGCCCTTAATAAACATGGCAATGAGGTCATATGACCTGTTCCCCTTTTACCTTAGCAAAGATGGCGTCTGTATGACCACATTATTGCCTTATCAAATATGGTGACTGACCATGTGGTCATGTGTTTATTTGTTTTTTCCCCAAAATAAACTGAGCAGATAAGGAACAGATAAATTGAAGCATTTAAAAGTGCTGTGGATGACTGATTGATAAATAAAGGTGATTGGCCAGTAGCCAGGCAGGAAGTATAGGTGGGACAAGGAGAGAGGAGAATTCTGGGAAGTGGAAGGCTGAGGCAGAGAGACAGACGCTGCCCCCTACCACCATGAGAAGTTGTTAAGATACCG
Source organism: Peromyscus melanophrys (assembly GCA_902168415.1). Classification (NCBI taxonomy): domain Eukaryota; kingdom Metazoa; phylum Chordata; class Mammalia; order Rodentia; family Cricetidae; genus Peromyscus; species Peromyscus melanophrys. The sequence goes on from CABHPR010147608.1 coordinate 5,009, forward strand.
GTAAGCCATGAGCCACGTGGCAACTTATAGATTAATAAAAATGGGTTGATTTAAGATATCAGAACAGTTAGCAAGAAGCCTGCTATGGCCATACAGTTTATAAGTAATATAAGTGTCTGTGTGTTTACTTGGTTGGGTTTGAGCAGTTGCAGGATTGGCGGGTGAGAGAGATTTGTCCTGACCCTGGGTCAGGCAGAACCAGGAAAATGCTAGCAACATAAAAGTCAGTCAGAAACACATTTATGTGGCCATCTCTGGAACCCTGGTAGTGGTGGTAGCAGCAGAGGGAAGGTGCTGTAGGAGAAAGGGGCTTGGCTCTGAGGGGAGGCAGAGGCAGAGGGGGCAGGAGGGAGAAGGGCAGGAAGTTATAGAGTTAAGTGACAGAGAGAAAAGATTTAAGAGATAAAATTACAGACAAGGAGAGGAATTAGAGGCAAGGAACAGGCAAAGAGAGCAAGCTTTTTCCAGTGGACAATTTTACTTGTCTCAGAAAGGAACCTGGTGACAAGTGATGATATAATTGTTTAGCAGAGATTGAAAGAACATGGGGGAGGGGCAATAAGGAAGGACCTGGGATAGGAGAGGGTAGGTGCATTTTCCACAGTGAGGCAAAGGTCCAGTAGACTGACCTCCAGTATCCCGGAGGGTCAGTGAGGACCAACAAACAGTGCAAGATGGCCAATGGACCGTGGTACCAAAGGTTGTGGGCCATGGAATTGAGTGGGCACATGCTGTCTCCATATGCCGTCACACAGAGACAGAGGACAGGGCTATGAACCCAAAAGACAAGTGGTTCTGGTACCAGCGAGAGAAATGAGACAAATCTTCACTTGTTGGAAATGGCAGAAGGGAAGGGAGGAAATCTCACCTATCCGATAAGGTGAAGAGTCCCCAGTGGCCCTCCAGCTGGAAAAATGGTGGGTGGTACAGGGTCCCAAACTCGCCCAACTGCTGGTGAGCAGGAGGAAGCAGTGGGGTTGCCTGCCAACGTCACGGAACCAATGTTATGATATTGCGCATGAGGGACCCCCAGCTGGCCGGACCGGGGTGTCCCACATTTGAGGGACACATGCTGAGCAGATGTAGCAGTGGGCGATGGCATGTAAACAGTCACTCACACCCAGGTGCTGCATCCATGTGGAGAGAGTTTATTAAAAAGATAGAAAGAGGGAGAGGAAGAGAGAAGGGAGGGAAAGCAGAGGTGTGCACACCTCATGGTGAGGAAGCGGGGAAGGGCAGAAGAGAGAGGAAGGGAGGGGTTTTTCCTTAAAATGAGGCTTTTACATCAGGACACTGGGCGGCACCAAGGGGTGGGTTTCCAGGGGGGCGGGTCAGAATATTAACAGCAGGAGCAATGAGAAAGCAGCTGAGGAATTCCAGAGTGGTCGGGGCAGCAACCATGTGAAGCAGAGATGATAAAGTAGGCTATGAAGAGCTGAAGATGTGAAACTGTGGGCCTGGGTCACCGGAAGTGTTTCAGGGGGTAATCAAGGACCAAGGACCTAAGACACATAAGCCCCAAGACCTTCTGTCCAGTGCTGGGGATTCCCACACACTAAGCCCAAGAGCCAAACATGGTTGCTGTGGGACTAAGGATTCTGAGGGCTGTAATGATGGAAGACACCAGCCACTGCTGCTCTTTGCTGCTGTCTCCGAAAATTAAAAGCTGCCAAGAGACAGGACCAATGCAGATCACATCCATGAACCCGAGTACCTAGAGCTGTAAGTGTCTGTCTTCTGAAGCCTGGAGTGCTTCTGGATCTGTCAGGCCAGCTTCTGAGTTTCACTGTTCCCGTGTGCAGGACTGCCCTCACCAGTGGGGCTTCTCACCTGCTCAGTCTCTGTGTGTGTAGAGCTGAAGGGTGGCAATCTAACTGGTTACCGCTATACCTATTCAAGCAGACTTGCAATTCCTGCATCTGGCAGGCTGATTGGGGGGGGGGGGGGGGCGGCAGTATGCTCTCAAAAGCAACCTGATGAGTCTCCTGCCCCGCTCCCCTACTTGCCATAGGATCGCTGGGATTACAGGTGCATGATGCCACATCTGGTTTCCCGTGGATTCTGGAGGTAGAAGTCGTGTTCCCAAACCTATACAGCAAGTGTTTTCACCCACTGAGCCGCATCTCCAGCCCATGATGAAGGTTCAGGTATTCACCATCTCATTTAGTGCCAGATCCTAGCTTTGTGGGCGTCATCTGAAGAGTTACTACCTTTCATTCTTGCTCTTGGAGTTTTTTGGTCATTAAGCATGTTAACCAGTAAGTGAGGCAGTCATCTTTGGGAGCAAACTCCTACAGTTAGAGGGTAGAAATATGTTGTGTGTTTATGATTTGTTTGTGGGACAAGGGTGATGTTATTATTATGTCCAGATCACAGGGACCCCCAAAAGACCACCACAGAGACAGGATCCCATATGTAAAAGCAAAGAGCCTTTATTTTCAAGCTCCAAGCTTGGTCTCACTGTCTGTCTGAGGAAGCTGTGAGAGTAGAGAGCTCTGAGCCCAGGCAGGTTAGAGTTTTTATCATAGCAGAGGTTGGGGTGAGGAGATTTCCAGGGTTTAGGACCCTGATTGGCTGACATTTGTCTAGGGGTATCTGTAAAAGGGAACTAGGTGTGTGCTAGGCTCAGGGACATCTAGCAATCTTATATAATGGTTGGAATGTTTGGGATATCAGGTACTTCCCCTTAGATGTAGGCCCTCCCTAGGTGGGGTTATCTTATGGCTTTTCCTGGGTCTGGGTGTTGCCTGCCAATATGTGATGATATTTTATTTGTGCTCTAACACATAAAGCTTGCCTAGGGATCAGAGGAAAAAGCCAGCCACTATATTAAACATAGAGATCAGGTAGTGGTAGCACACGTCTTTAATCCTAGCATTTGGGAGGCAGAGATCTATCTGGATCTCTGTGAGTTCAAGGCCACACTGGGAACAGAGCCAGGTGTGGTGGCACACGCCTTTAATCCCAGCACTAGTTAAGCATAGAGGTCTGGAGGTCTGTACAGGCAGACAGGAAGTGATAGAGCTGGGCAGAAAGAGGAAGTTATATGGGCAGAGAGAGGAAGATGGCAGGGCACAGAAAGGTATGTAAGGTGTGAGTATACAGGAAGTAGTTCTCTTGGGCTGAGGATTTTCTAGTGGTAAGAACTTGTGGCTGGCTTGTTCTACTCCTCTGATCTTTCAGCTTTCACCCCAATATCTGGTTCTGGGTTTTGTTTTGTTTTTTATTAATAAGACCATTTAGCAATTCATGTTACAAGTAAGCCTGTTACAGAAACTGTGTCTGGGCCTCTAAGCCTGTCATGGCAGCTGTGTGGTCAAGCTGTTTTAGGTCCCCCACAGTTGTAACTGGAGAACTCAGTGCAAAATTCAAAGCATTTTTTAAAAAATGTTTCTAGATTTATTGATATTTTTAATGTGTGTTTTGCCTGCATGTAAGTGTGTGTACCACGTGCATGCCCAGTGTCCACAGAAATCAGAAGACAGAGTTCTAGGTCCTCTGCACGAGCAATAATGTGCTCTTCACTGCTAAGCCACCTCCCCAGTCTTCAAATTCAAGGCAACTGCAACCTCAATAAGCCAGATTTTGCCACCCACCCCAATCCACCAACTGAGATGAGCAATGATGAAATCAGAGTTTACTTCTCTGTACCACTTTGGGAAGAGGATAAAGGGGTCCAGTGACCCCCACCTCTGTCATCAGGCGGTCCAGAGACCCCACCTCTGTCATTAGGGCACTGACATTACTTGTGTGGGTCCCTCAGCTACAAAGTGGATCTGAGGTCTCAACAAAAAGAAGGTACTGCTTTCGATACAATGTAGCTAGCTTCCCGGAAACAGGAGAGACCTTGCCTCAAGGAAGTAGAAGGCAAGAACTGCCTCTCAAAAGCTTCCCTCTGACCACAAATGCACACTATGGCAGGGGCATACCTGCACACAATTGCACACGCATGTGTGCCCATGCACACACACACAGTTACATGTAAATAAATAAATTTAAATTTTAACATATTATTGTGTGCATGATGTGAGTCAGTTTTCTCCTTCCTCCATGGGATCAAGGAACCAAACTCAAAATTTGTCAGGTTTTCATGGTGAGCACTTTTAGCTGCTGGGCCATCTTGCCAAGTCATATTTTTTTTTTTAAATATTCATTGACTTTCTGGAAAATTCAATCATGAAAAAAATGCAGCTTGGTTAGCCAAGTAACATTATACAGACTGAGCAGGTGGTATTTATGCATTTAGGAATACATATGTATATATACATGCACATATGCATGCCACAACAATTAATGAAAAAAGAGGCCATGGATTTGAAAGAGAGCCAGAGGGGGTATATGGGAGGGCTTAGAGGGAAGAAAGGGAGGGGAAAAGAATGTAACTTTACTGTAATCTTAAAAATAAAAGAAGTACTTTTTTCAAACTCTAAAAGCAGTTTCTTAATTTCTTGTGTCTGGTTTAACAGTCATAAATGAGGAGCCAATGTAAGAACAAAGTGAGGAGAACTTCAAACAGAGACTATGGCACGGGGCTGGAGGGGTGGCTCAGCATTCAAAAGCTCTGAGTGCTGTGCCACAGGAACTAGGCTTGATTCCCAGCATGCACACGGTGTCTCATCATTATCTGTAACTCCAGTGCCGATGCCTCCTTCTGGTCTGGGGGCGGGGGCACTGCACATGCGTGATGCATAGACAAACATGTAGGCAAAATACTCATGCAGGTAAATAAATTAAATAAAAATATTTAAAATCGATGCAGAGGTATTCAGAGAGGGGATGTGTCCGGATCACCAACATCACCAAATAATGAGGTTTACAGGATGATGGAAACAGCAGGCTCCTAAGACCCAGCCTTACTAGCACTGGTGATCATGTATTCATTCTGGCAGCCATGACGCAGCTGGAGACAGCCCAGAACTGCTGCCAGCAATCTGAGGCCACTCAGGTGAAGCCAGATCCTGGACTTCACCAGAGAAAAGAATTTCCAAGTGAGCAATGTGAATCAGAGTTGGAGTTACTAAGGCAAAAGAGAACCTGAGGTAGGACCCCCAACACGCATGTAAAAAATCAGCACGGAAGTGTGCATCGTGACCCCAGCACTAGGAAGATGGAAATAGGGATCCCTGGTGCATGCTGGTTGATGGGGAATTTCTGGAGAGAAGTTGTGTCTGCAAAGGCTAACTGACTGATGTGGAGAGGTTGGAATGTTTCAGCTCCTGAGCTTAATTACAATTTACCTTGAACTATCTTTTCCCTCTGAACAGCCAAACATCCTGTGACTAACAGATAAAGTCAGACCTAACATCCTACAACCAACACATTTGGAATGAACTAACCTAACAAAACCCTAGTTTTGCTGGGTGGTGGTGGCGCACACCTTTAATTCCAGCACCTGGGAGACAGAGGCAGGTAGATCTGAGTTCAAGGCCAGCCTGGTCTACTGAGTTCCAGGACAGGCTCCAAAGCTATAGAAACAAAACCCTAGTTTTAACAAATCAAAAGGCTAAGGACATACCAGATAACAACAGCAACCTACAGCTGAGATTTCTCCACTTGGCTATAAGCCACCTTTCTGCTGTCTCCACCAACATTTTGGAAAGACTCTTGGTTTATGACCATCTTTGATCTGTTATTATAAAAGAAAAAAAAACAAAAAGCCTACATTGGAACAAGGAATTTGGAGTAACCTAAATCTGTGTTCCCAGGCCAGGCCACTCGTATTGATTCCAGAGTAGTCTCTCTTATCCCTTTTGAGGTGGAAGTCGTGGTTTTGCCTTAACACAGCCAGCTCAAGGTTCATTGAGAGACTCTGCCTCCAAAAGTAAGGAGATAGAAGGAGACACCCACATTAGCTCCTGGCTCCACAATGAGGGATAGGTAAATAATAGAAGAAAGTGTGTCGCGCCCCCCTCGTCCAGCAAAGAGGACACGACACCAAGCTCTTCTTCTTGCAGTTTATTCAGGCCTTGAATCAATCTTCTAGCTTCTAAAACATCCCATCCCCCGGGCAAAGCCTCTCCCTAGGCTCTGGGCAGCCAACCCCAGATCGCCACGTGGGCATTGCCCAATAGGCTCAAGCACGCGTAAGCAAGCCACAACCTCCGCTATAATTGTTTACCACTGGGAGCGCTCACCGTCGGGATGGCGGAAGGCGGTAACCAGCGCCACCTGTAAGGCGTGGCTGCACGCAGCTCCCTACAGAAATGTAAGATAGATTTAAGCTCAGGAAACATGACACACCCAAGTGTGGCTGTGGGGATCTGGATCTCGTAGGACAGTCACACTGAAGTACCTCAGCAGTAGTCACATGCAGGATGTTGGTGGCTTTCAATTTACATCTCAAAGCGTTGCTAAAATAAGTAAGATTGTAGGCTCTGGAGATACCTTGGATGGGATTACCATCTGATAAGATAAAACCATGAGACGCTGGAGCTACACAAAGGTGTCAAGACATAGCTTTGAGTGCAAATGATGTTTCTAGTGAACTACCTAGAAACTGGAGGTTTACTGATGGGAACGGAGAAATGTCGGACATGCCCATGCCTTAAGCATGGCTAATTGCTCTTGTTAATGCAAAAACATAACCCTAACCTCAAGGAGGATAAGAGAGAGAGATGGTTTATTCTGGAGTCAGTGTGAGTAATCATGGCCTGGGAACACAGATGCAGATCACCCACTTTCATGAAAGTTGGATGAAAACTTAAGAACAGCAGAAAACACAGACACTTTTCAAATGAGTTGGCGGAGACATCAGCGAGGTGGGTAGAGCAAAGCAGGGGTCTTCTGTTACAGGGGGTCTCATGCCATCTGAGGACGGTAACTGGCTTAATACATTCCGAAGGAAAGTTAATGCTTGGCTTGCACATTCCAATGCTTTACCTAATGGTCACAGGCTGTTAAATCACACACAGAGGAGAGACAGAAATGGTTAATAAGGGGGTGAAAGACGGCCCAGGATAATTTGGCTCTGGACTTGCAACATTCCAAGTTCTAATTGGGTCATCAGCTTCGCAGAAGGCTCAGTTAAGCATTCTTTGGGGAATTTTCATTCATATCCTTTAAACATTCCTATATTAGTATCTCTGTATAAAAGAAATATTATTTCTATGTATTGCTTCATTGTTTATCCAGTACCTGACCAGTAACTTGTATGTCTTAATTATCTTTAACAGTTTACAAGTTAGTAAGTTTCATGAGATTGGGATTTTATAATTTTATCCCTGTTAAGAATTTAAGCCTTAAAAGTTACAGTTTTGATTTAGATACAGTCCCTGAGGAGATTGGAAACCTCATTTTCCCAATCTTTTAATGGTGTACTTTCACAAAATATCATAGTTTTTTTACATGACTCAGTTTCTCCAAATAGTTAAAACTTGACAAAGTTAGCCAAAATACAAGCGATTAGACATACATCTTTAAATTAGATTTTGTAAGCATGACTAGACCATTGTAACCTTAGGAGTTTATACATGGTATGTTGTAGCAACCCAAGACTACCTGTTCTAAATTAACCTTTTTTCTTTTTGGTTTGGAATTTTTCACCCTTTTAAAACCAAACACCAAATGGCCTTACAAATCCTGAGAAAGAAAGTTTACATTTCAGCAAGAACTTTAAAGATATCTATGACCTTGAATGAGGGAATATTTTTGTAAACAACCAGGAAGTGGGGTGGGATTCAAAGAGTGAGACATCTGTAATTACATGTAGCCATTTTAACTTTTATATATAAATCTCTCTTGATTTAAAAAAAGAAATGTAAATACCCTGAGATGTAACAGTATCAAACTCACCACTTGTTGTAAGAAAGGGAGGTATTAGGCAATATTTGGGGCCTTTGCTCAGTATCTGCAGCAGCTTTTCCCCATTTCTAGTTTTTAGCCTGTACACCCGGAACCCTTGACGTCTGTAATTATATGATTGGGGTCTAATGGCCTACAGCCAGCTGGGGGGGGATGACTGGGAAAGTACACTGACCTTACCTAGCTCCCCTGCCTTGAAGGAATATTAATGTTTTACAAACACGGCTGTGATTATTTTAAACAGGCACAGCTGGAGTTTCAAAGATGGCTGTTGTTGAGCTTAGACGAGACGTGCAACAGCGCCTTAATCAAGAAAGTCGAAAACAAATGACACAGCAGCAGAGTGATGCAGTAGATTGATATGACCTGCGCATACACTGTAAAACCATTAGGACATCTAAATGTCCAGGTAAACCTTTACAGAAAACATAAGACAGCCTTTTTAAATTATGTATTTAAATATAAATACATGATTAAAAATCACGTAGCTTTTTGTCATAATCATCCTTAAATTTATGTTTATATCATCTAGCAATTTATCTGGGAGAGCTCTGTTAAAACTATGATGTTGGAGTTATTATCCAGAGATTTTAGACAGAGGGTCCTTTTTATCCTTTCGTGTATGAGCATCCTGTTAGCTGGTTTTAGCATAGACATCTTTCTACTGTGAGATAAACAATAGTAGCTTCTATTGAAAACAGTTTACCTCTTAGCTGTTCTTAAGCATTGTCTTAGCATTCTTTTGTTGTGGTGAAGAAACACCATGATCATGGCAACTCTTTTTTTTTCCCCTGGTTTTTCAAGACAGGGTTTTGTGTGGTTTTGGTGCCTGTCCTGAGGCTCATTCTGTAGACCAGGCTGGCCTCAAACTCATAGAGTTCCACCTGGCTCTGCCTCCCGAGTGCTGGGATTAAAGGCATGCGGCACCACTACCCAGCAATGGCAACTCTTATAAAGGAAAACAAGTAATTGGGCCTTGCTTACAGTTTCATAGGTCTAATCCATTATCATCATGGTGGGAAGCATGGTGGCATGCAGGCAGACAGGGTGCTAGAGCTGAGAATGCTCCATCTTGCAGGCAATGGGAAGTTGACTGAGACCCAGGGCAGAATTATGAGCTCAAAGCCCACTCCCATAGTGACACACTTCCTCCAACAAGGCTATACCCACTTCAACAAAGCCACATCTCCTAATGTCACTCCTTATGGGGGTCAATTACATTCAAACTGCCACAAGCCCATAATTTTTTTCCTGGGGTGTTTGGTTGTCCTCCTCCCTGTCACAGAGTCAGGAGATGAGCCTGACCCAGGACAGAGGCTTTGGAGAAAACTTTTGAGATAAACATGCTGAGGTCTGAAACAGGCAGGCCAAATCCCATTTCCAGAGCCAGCTTTTTAATGATGCAAAACAGCCTGTGACAATTCTTCAATATTATCCATATCCAAAAGACATTTGAATCTCTGTAAGACTGGACCCAGTCTTGCAGACTCCATAACCAGTGTGTGTCTGTGCGTGTGCGTGCATGTGCGTGTGCGTGTGCGTGTGCGTGTGCGTGTGCGTGTGCGTGTGTGTGTGTGTGTGTGTGTGTGTAGATGGGACAAACAGCCTGAATAGCCTAACAAGTAACTGAAAATGGAAACAAAAGCTAGAGTGTCCATCCAGGCTTGGTGGGGCTGACCAGAGGCAGACCAGAAGCATCCTATCTCAGTTAGGGGAAGCAAGTTTGGATACCCAGTAGAAAGAGCAGACATTAGGACCCAGTGCAGCTTTTATCTCCAGATTTTTCCAAGCTGTACTGGGCTCAGGCTCTGGGCACTGTTGTAAGTGGGAGCTGAGTGGCAAAGATAAGAAAGGTTAAAAATGAGCTGGGAGGGCCGAGTATGGTGGCACACGCCTTTAATCCCAAGACTCCGGTGGCAGAAAAGAAAGATCTATGTGAATTCAAGGCCAGCCTGGTCCACAAAGTGAGTTCCAGGACAGCCAGGGCTGTTACACAGAGAAACCCTACCCTGTCTTGAAAAACAAAACAGAACAAAAAGCTGGAAGGTTACATGGGGAAGGGGCCTCAGACCCTTTTCCATTTCATTTGAAAAAGTTGTCTAGGTCTGTAAGAACATCAAAATTTGAAAGTTTCAAATTGGGGCCAGCATTGGCCATTATCAGAGCACTGTGGCCAGATTTGGGTGGATAACTAATGAGTTTGGTGGGTTGGAGCTTGCTAAGACAGATCGTTTACAGCCCATTTTGTAAATTTGATTTAAATTTGGAAGGGTAGGAAGGACTGGTGGAGCATCTTATCCTGCTACTGAAAGCATCCCTCAGGTTTAAGGAAAAGATGAGAAATGAGAAGGGGTGTTAGGAGGGGGAGGTGATCCCCACACTCATAAAACTCGGGGGAGTCACAAAGTCAGTTAAATGTGGGAGGTTCCTGAACATCCAAGAATCTGTGATCCCCAGAGGGGGTGAGAAGTTCCCAGAGCTTCTAGGGTCTGGTTAGGGCACCTCTGACTCAGACTTGAAAGATGGATGGTTACCTTGCCCTGCAGAATTTGGATGCCTGGATGGCAAAAGGCCTCTCAGCCTGGAGATGAGGGAGTCTGGGAGAAAGAGGTCAGAGGAAGATGGATCGAGAGGACTCGGAGGAGAGCAGAGAGGATTGGGGTCAAGCTGAGTTTATACAGAGCACCAATAAAGTCCAAGAGCTGAGGTTCCATGTTAAACATGAGAGTTGCGAGGAGAAAGACCAATTCCACAACTGTTTAACTGAAGAAAGCTGTTTTAGAAGTGTGCCTGGGGCTGGTAAGCCTGCCCTCTCACCCTAAGTCCAGATTTAGAGAGCAGCCCTAGTGAGGAAGACAAGACTTTTGTATAGCTCAGGGGTAGGGGGTTTCCAAATGGGGGAGATGTGGTGGGCAAAATAGGCGGGGTTCAGGAACAGAACATGAGCATAACAAGTTAGGTATAAGGAAGGACCTCCGAAATAAAGACATGACTGGAACAGGCAGTACAGAACCATTTGTAGTTAAGGTTACAGGAGGGGCACAGCCCAATCCTTGAGAAGCAGAGGTTTAATCATGAACAGAAACAAACCTAGTTTGCCTTTATCTAAGGTGCCTTTTTGGTTTTTTTGTTTTTTGTTTGTTTGTTTGTTTGTTTGTTTGTTTTTTAGACAGGGTTTCTCTGGGTAGTTTTGGTACCTGTCCCGGATCTCACTCTGTAGACCAGGCTGGCCTCAAACTCCCAAAGATCTGCCTGGCTCTGCCTTCCAAGTGCTGGGATTAAAGGCATGTGTCACCACCACCACCCAGCTAAGGTGACTTTTAAGCCTAAAATGGAGGCCGGCTGGTTCTTCACCATCCATGGGACTTGCATGACCCATGGAGGCAGAGGCCACAAAAAACCAGTGACCTCAGGTCAGACTTGAAGCTGTTTAGCCTATTGTGAGTTTATAGGGTGTCTGTGATCCAGAGGGATGACCCCAGGGAGCGGGGAAAGAGGGCTCTCTGCACAGAGGACCTGATAGAAGAAAAATGAGGCAGAGAAATAGATAGACCCGAACTCAACAGGCTGAGGTTGCTTTACTGGGAACACTGAGGGGCCCCAACCTCCTGCTGAATGAAAGGGTGCATTTAGAGGGGCAGGGGACAGGCACATACACGTAAATCTGTATCAGGAAGTTATAGCTATTCCATCGAGGTTTGGCTGGAAGCAGAGTGGGTTGTTTTTGAAACATCAGTGTGCTGTTTCTGCAAGTGGAGTGGAATTGTCAGGCTGGATCAGGTGACGCTTTATGGCTGGGAGCCTGACTCAAGTTTCCTCAGGACCTGAGACTACCACTCAGTACTGAGCACAGGACCCCCCCGGAGACTGTGGTTCATGTACCCAGTGTCACTTCACTAAAGAAAACTGATTCCCCTGTTGTGGAATAATCTTTTTGTATACTGTGAAGAAGTGTCACTCTCAACGGTTTAATAAAAAGTTAAATGGCCAATAGCTAGGCAGGATTTGAGGGGCAGAGAGAACACTGGGAAGAAGGACAGAGTCAGGAGGAGACTCCAATATAGTCAGAAGTTTTCCTGTGTCCTGCCCAGTCCTGCAGCCACTCAGGCCTAATAAACATACAAAGACTTATATGATTTATATTTGCTTGACCATTAGCTCAGGCTATATGATTTATATTTGCTTGACCATTAGCTCAGGCTTATTACTGACTAGCTCTTAGACTTAAATTGACCCATAATTCTTAATCTATGTATCACCACATGTTCCATGGCTTTACCTGTATCCCATTACATGTTGCTCTTTGGCGGCTAGCTCGCATTTCTTTCCTCTCCTTTCTCCTCCCTCTATCTCTCTTGGATTTTCCTGCCTGGCTCCATCCTGCCCTGCCATAGGCCAATGCAACTTTATTTATCAACCAATTGGAGCAACACATATTCACAGAGTACAGAAAGACATCCCACAGCACTTCCCCTTTTCTGTCTAATCAAAAAGGAAGGTTTTAACTTTAACATAGTAAAGTTATAGAACAGTTATCGGGCTGGAGAGATGGCTCAGAGGTTAAGAGGACTGACTACTCTTCCAGAGTTCAATTCCCAGCAACCACATGGTGGCTCACAACCATCTGTAATGAGATCTAGTGCCCTCTTCTGGTGTGCAGACATATATGCAGGTGGAACACTGTGTATATAATAAATAAATAAATTATAAAAAAAAAGAACAGTTATCAAGTAAGTTACTTCCAAAATCTAGAGTGACAGAGACAGCTGTCAAATTGCTAAATAAATTGCTAAACAGACTTAATAAAAACCTGGAGCCAGATATTGGGGTAAAAAGCTGAGAGATCAGAAAAGCAGAAAAGTGCCAGCCACGTTTTTACCACTTGGAGATCCTCCACCAAAAAGACCTACTTCCTGTATACCCATGCCTATATGCCTTTCTGTTCTGCATCTCACTTCCTCTCTCTCTGCCTAGCTACATCACTTCCTCTTCCTGCCCAGCTCTGTCACTTTCTGTCTCTCTGTACAGACCTGCAGACCTTTATGGTTAGTGCTGGGGCTAAAGGTATGTACCACCAAGCCTGGCTCTGTAACCAGTGTGGCCTTGAACTCACAGAGATCCAGATGGATCTCTGCCTTCTGAGTGATAGGATTAAAGGAGTGTGCCACCATTGCCTGACCTCTATGTTTACTATAGTGGCTGGCTTTTTCTTCTGATCTCCAGATAAACTTTATTGGGGTGCACAAATAAAATATCACCACGCTCCAAGGATGCACAGCAAGCAGCATGGGCATTACAAAGTAAAGATAAGCAAGCCATGTAAAAGAAGTAGATTAAAATTAGTGGGTTAATTTAAGCTATAGAGCTAGTTAGAAAAAAGCCTCAGCTATCAGCCAAGCTCTCATAATGAATAAGAAGTCTCTGTTTGGTTATTTGGGAGCTGGCAGGCAGGACAGAAATATCTACCTACATTCCCTCTCTCAGCTATCAATTGCTAATAGCTTCTTGGCTGGGGTATGATAGAGACATCCCATATCTATAGGATGAACATTTCAAAGTCTCTTCTCTGCACATTGTCCAATCGTAGGTCTCTGTGTTAATTACCATCTACTGCAGAAAGAAGGCTCTCTGATGATGGCTGAGTGACACTCTGATCTATGAGTATATAAATATGTCATCAGAAAACATTTTATGCTGTGTTCACTTAGCAAAACAATAGTAGTATGTTTTCCCCTAAGGCCTATGACCTATCTAGTCTCAGGTTCTTGGCTACATTAACAGTGTCATGTATGGGTCCCACCTCATGGAGCCAGCCTTAAATCCAATCAAAAAGTAGTTGGCTATTGTGGTGGTTTGAAAATGGCCACCATCGGCCCATAAGGAGTGGTGCTAGGAGGTATGGCCTTGTTGGAGGAAGTGTGTCACTGAGGGGTAGGCTTTGAGGTTTCAGAAGCTCAAAGCAGGCTAAGGGCTCACTCTCTCTTTCTGCTGCCTGCCAATCCAGATGTAGAACTCTCAGCTACCTCTCCAGCATTATATCTGCCTGTGTGCCGCCATGCTTCCCGCCATGAAGATAATAGACTATACCTCTGAACTGTAACCTGGCCCCAATTAAATGCATTTCTTTCTAAGAGTTGCTGTGGTCATGTGTCTCTTCACAGCAGTAAAGCCCTAACTAAGACAGTTATTCTCCTGACACTTGCACAATACTGTTTTTTTTTTTTTTTTTTTTTTTTTTTTTTTTTTTGAGACAGGGTTTCTCTGTGTAGCTTTGCGCCTTTCCTGGATCTCGCTCTGTAGCCCAGGCTGGCCTCGAACTCACAGAGATCCGCCTGGCTCTGCCTCCCGAGTGCTGGGATTAAAGGCGTGCGCCACCACCGCCCGGCGCACAATGCTGTTATTTATCTTTCAGAGAAAATTCCAGTAGAATGTTGAGTGGATAGAGAGGAAACTTTGTCGTCATCCCTACAAGAGACAAGTATACAGGTCTGGGCAGAGCAAGGAGGCCCAAAAGGCCAAAAATAAAAGCAAAAATCCCCACCTTAGCAATCAGAACTCAGCTGTGTAAATACTTGCAGGAATAAAATTATTGTAAAGAGAACCTTGTGCCAGGTGTGATGTCCTATCCCGACACTGGGGAGGCAGGCTTTAGCAGATCTCAACCAGCATGTTCTAGGCCTGCTAGAATTATGTAGTAAGACCCTGTATCAGAGAGAGAGAGAGAGAGAGAGAGAGAGAGAGAGAGAGAGAGAGAGAGAGAGAGAGAGAGTTGTGCCTTTCCTTTTGTCTGTCAAACTATTAAAACAATGGTCCCAAAGGAATTGAAATTGCCTCAGGGATTTCATGCTGAGAGAAGAAAATGGCTGAAGGCCTGGTACTAGCCAAAGGAGAATTTTGTCTTCCAGGAGGAGAGTCCCACAGCTCTGACAAGCTGTCAGAGCACCCTGCAGGAGAGAGCAGAGCTGAGACAGCGCTGGGTCAGCAGCAGGCAGGACCACACCTTGTTCTGTGCTTAGCTATGTACACCTCTTGCCCTGTTTAAACCTGAACTTCACATCAGTGTCTCAAGGATAGATTTGGGAGTCAGTGAACTTCTATAAATCTCCTTTCTCTGCTTCATGTTATTACTTCTTTTTAATTGGTCTATTGAGAATGGATGGCCAAGGCTGACTTGTTACAGCTGCCAGAGCCCTGGCCTTGACCCCCAAATCTCCAGCAACAATAGCTTGGAGCCTGACCCAGACAATGGTGATGTTTCATACCCAGGGTGCATGGTCAGAAATGGACAGTCTCAAGAGACAAAATCAGAGCTGTACAATTTACTACTTTCTAAGGTGATAAAATCAGTCTGTCCCCTCTGACATGGAACCTGTGCAAACGGCCCGCGAGGTAAGACTAAGTAATCTCTTCCTTTGTTCCCATGGAAATCAGGGTTCCCTTCTGTGTTCTTAGTCTCATTAGGAAGAGAATGTCTAAGTTACAGCTCTAGTTTTGTTTTTTTTTTCGTGAGACTGTCCCTGTGGGGCCGCACACCACAGGTCTTTGTGAGTCAGGCTCTATGTGTATAAGAAAAACAAGTCCTTGCCACAGGTCACACTCTGAACAATTTAGACAGAGACTGCAAGTCTGGCCACTTGGGCAGGTGGGAGACTTACACAGCAAAGAAATTGCCAGTGCGGCTGCGCCACGTAGTTCCTAAACTTCCAGTTGTTTTGGTAAGTTCATTTACAGCCCACTCCTCACTGATCTGTCACAGCTGTTTACACACGGCAGAAGCTGAGGCGTGACAAAAAGAGGGTGGAGCTTAGGGGTCCATCCATGTCATCAAGTGGAGAAGCTAGTTCTGCATACAATAGGGTCAGGGGTGTGTGTGTGTGTGTGTGTGTGTGTGTGTGTGTGTGTGTGTGTGTGTGTAAGTTTGTGTAAGTGAGTGTGGGTGTGAGTGGGTGTGTAAGTAAGTAAATGTGGGTGTGAGTGAGTGTGGGTGTGAGTGTGTGAGTATGTGAGTGTGTGTAAGTAAGTGTGTGTGTGAGTGTGAGTGTGTGTGAGTGTGTGTGTGTGT
>CABHPR010147608.1:23699-39872 GCA_902168415.1 Peromyscus melanophrys
GTGTGTGTGTGTGTGTGTGTGTGTGTGTGTGTGTGTGTGTGTGTGTTACAGGTTAAGAATACACAACAGAATTCAAGAAATTTCAGATGCCCTAAGAATGCTGGGTATGAAGGCACAGGCCTTTAATCCCATCAAGTGGAGGCAGAGGCAAGAAGATCTCTGTAGTTCAAGGCAGCCTAGTCTACATAGAGAATTCTAGGACAGCAAAGGCTGTATAGTAAAACCTTTCCCAAAAACAAAACAGAGGGGCTGGAGAGATGGCTCAGAGGTTAAGAGCACTGACTGCTCTTCCAGAGGTCCTGAGTTCAATTCCCAGCAACTACATGGTGGCTCACAACCATCTGTAACAAGATCTGGTGCCCTCTTCTGGCCTGCAGTCATACATGCTGTATACATAATAAATAAATAAAAAAATCTTTAAAAAAAAAAAAAAAAACAGAAGACCTAATGTTTTCGATGGTTTCAATTGCTGTGGAGAAACACCATGACCACAGCAACTCTTATAAAGGAAAAACATTTTATTAGGGTGGCTTACATTTTCAGAGGTTTAGTCCATTATCATCATGGCATGGAGTTGTGCAGGCAGACACGGTGCTGACTACATCTTGATCAGAAGGCAACAGGAAGTGGACTGAGACACTGGGCAGTGTCTTGAGTATATATGACTTCAAAGCCTACCTTCCAGCAACATACTTCCTCCAACAGGACCACACCTCCTAATAGTGCCACTCCCTTTGGGGGCCATTTTCTTTCAAATCACCACAGCTAAGAAGCAGAGATCAGATAGAAGCGTAAGTTGAGTCTGTCCTGGTGAGCTAAGGGGCCAAACCAAGTTCCAGATACCACAAGTCAGGCCACTGAGAGTTGCAGGTCTGAAGGCAAAGGTGCAGAGGATCCATCTGAGGCAGACCTCTGGTCTGGGGCAGGACAAGGTCCAGAAATATGAATGGGAGGCACAGACAGACGAACAGGAAGACCTGTATCATAAGACAGCTGAATAAGCTGCACCAACAGTAGGGACCCATCTGAGCTGAAGCCCTTTGGACAGTCAGGAGTTCTCTGCCTGTTGGTCCTTAATGCACACACTGGGTGCTCAGATGACAGGTAGTGGGAGCTGTCACTTTTGCAGGGCTAGGTGTGTGCCTCCCTCCAATGGGGTCAAGAAAGGGAGTTTTGCTTTTTCTTCAGTGTTATCCATATCCTTCCTCTGACATGCTCCATAAGGTCCTAGGCCTGGTTTTCCTGATAGGATGGATACTAATGTGCCTCTGTAGGTTCAATCCATATCAATAATTTTATAGGGCTGCATCTTTTCTGTTTCTGATGTTGTGCTGGACAGACAGTGCTCATCATATGTTCACTCAAGAGCACAGCCATCCTCCATTGTAGGGACCACAAAGGTCTTGGTGCTCACAGTTATGCACTAGGGAACCTGGAATGTTAGCACCCAGGGTTGTTCCTTCAAAAAAAGGAAATGCAGAACCTGTCATCCACCCAGAAGGCTGGAGTGGACATGTTCACTAGCCTGGTGACCTTTGCTCTCTCTATGTGGCTTGAGACTTTTCTGGCCTCGGACTTCACCCTGGACTCTTACTATAATTTTGTTTTTCTCAGTCTATAGAACCTGCCTTTATGGACTTTACAAAAAGTTTCAATGTCGTCACATTTGATCTGTATTTAGCTTACTTTTCTTTAAGGGGATATCTGTGTGCTTTGTTCTGCACTTGGGATTGAGTTAAATATCACCAGAATAATTTTTGCCAAGTTGTGCTGAACTAACACTGGCTACTGAGCCGTGTTGAACCGAACTACCTTCTTGCCTCTCATGGGTCGTCTCTCTGCAGGCTTGTGAAGGTCTTAGAGGTCCCTGTGCTCCATCTGCAGTGTCAAGACTGCTTGTAAAATGGAGTCTTTTAGGAAATACAGGACTAAAAAGCCAATGTTTAACACAATGTGGAGTAACTTAGAGCAGAGGACAGACTGATCTCAACATTAGTGAGTTTGAGGCCAGTCTGAGACATGTGAGCTTTTTCCTCAAACAAACAAATAAATGGAATCCAAATTTTCTGACCTGAGAGCTCTCTTTCCATGTCACCCTCTAAAACACCCAAAATACCTTTAGTATTAAAACAAAGAATTGTCAAACCCAAAGCTCAGAGATGGCTCAGTCAGGAAGTGCTTACTATGCACACAGGAGGACCTGAGTTCAATTCCCTGAACCTACATGAAAAAACTGAGTATGGTGGTGTTCAATTTTAATCCCAGTGTTGGGGAGGCAGACACAGGCAGATCCCTGGGGCTCACTGGCCAGCTACCTAGGCAAATAAGTGAAACTCCAGACCATTGAGAGACCCTGTCTCAAAAAGCAAGGTTGTAGAAAGATAGCTCAGTAATTAAGAGCACTGGCTGTTCTTCCAGAGGGCCATTGTTAAGAGTCCCAGAACCCATATGAAGGCTAACAACATCTATAATTCCAGTTACAAAGGATCTAACACACTCTTCTGGCCTCTAAGGAAACTGCATGCATGTGGCACACAGCAAAGCAGGCATACACATGGAATAAAATAAACACATCTGTGGGGATATTTTGTTTATGCTCTTAATGAATAAAGCTTGCCTGGAGATCAGAGTGCGGAGCTAGCCACTAGAGGCCAGGCAGACACCTTTCATCCCAACACTTGAGATCTCATGCCTTTGATCCCTGTGCTTGGGAAGCACACGCCTTTAATCCCAGCACTTGGGAGGAGGAAACAGGAAGTGATATGGCTAGGTGAAGAGAGGAAGTGATAAGGCATATTTGGGAGGCACTTTAATCCTAGCACTTGGAAGGAGGAAACAGGAAGTGATATGACTGGGCAGAGAGAGGAAGTAATAAGGCGGGGTGGAGACAGGAGCTCAGGCCCTTTCAGTCGGGGATTCCTAGAAGCAAGAAGTCTTTCTAGTGGCTGGCGGCTCTGCTTCTCTGATCTTTCAGCTTTCATCCTGATATCTGACTCCAGATTTTTATCATTAAGACCAATTAGCATTCGCACTACACACATCTTTTTAAAAAAGTTGCATGGCTGTGGTGATTTGAATGAGACTGGCCCCGTAGACTCATATATTTGAATGTTTGGTCCCCAGTTGGTGGAACTGTTTTGGGAAGATTAGGAGGTGGCCTTGTTGTAGGAGGTGTGTCAAAGGGAGTGAACTTTAAGGTTTCAAAAGCTTATAACACCTCTCTCTCTCTCTCTCTCTCTCTCTCTCTCTCTCTCTCTCTCTCTCTCTCTCTCTCCCTCTTTCTCTCCCTCCCTCTCCCTCTCTCTCCCTGCCTCTCTCTCCCTCTCTCTCCATCTCCCCTCCTTCCTTCCCTCTGCCTCCATCTTGCAGATCAGTATATAAAGTCTTAGCTACTGCTCCATTGCCAAGCCTGCTCTACTGCCTCCATGATCCCAGCTATGGCGGTCACGGACTAACCCTTTGAAACTGTAAACTAGCCATCAATTAAATGCCTTCTTTCAGAAGCTGTGTTGGTTGTGGTGTCTTCTCACAGCAATAGGAAAGTCACTAAGACAATGATACCTGAGAAACAAAACCCAAGATTGATCTCTGGTCCCCATATGTGCACATACACCCCAAAATAATAATAATCATTATTATGACCAAGCCTCAGGACAAATCTTAAGTCTGGCTTTCTTAGTACATCCCTTGCTTTTTGGTTTTCCAAGACAGGGTTTCTCCGTGTAGCCCTGGCTGTCCTGGAACTCCCTCTGTAGACCAGGCTGACCTTGAACTCAGAGATCCACATGCCTCTGCCTCCTGAGTGCTGGAATTAAAGCAAATGCCACCATGCCCGGCTTCTTAGTTCCTTTTAAAATACTGTCTTCCCAGGATATCTTTCCCTTGTGTCTACATAAAATAGATGAAATCAAATGGACCCTATCAGGTCTACTGTTCCTCTCTGCTGAGGCCAGGAATAGCCCAACTGAGCTACATTATCTACAAACAGGTAACAGAACATTGGGCTTTTCCTTTAAAAAAAAAAAAAGGAAAGAAAGACAGAAGGAAAGAAAGAAAGAAAGAAAGAAAGAAAGAAAGAAAGAAAGAAAGAAAGAAAGAAGGAAGGAAGGAAGGAAGGAAGGAAGGAAGGAAGGAAGGAAGGAAAAAGGAAGGAAGGAAAAAGGAAGGAAGGAAGGAAGAGAGAAAAATCCAACAACTATTTGAGGTCAAAAAGAGACTTAAAACATTATGGATGCAGAGGGATGCCTTTGAAGATCTGTGATTTTTCTCTGGTCATGGAAAGGAAGAATAGCAAGGGAAAATGTGGGGTTTATGTAGCCTGGGGTTCTAGGAGATGGTAGTAGCAGTCCTAAAATTAGATTGGAAACTGTAGGAACCTGGTTACCAATAAGAAAACTGGGCTCTGGTTCTGTCTCTCCAGACACTCCGAACTGTCCAGACGGTTGTAAGATTTCTATCCACCCGGAGTTTCCCGGTGAAGAACAAAGACGCCATCCCTTCCCTCAAAACCTAATTCAAGTGGGACTGCTGGAAAACAGCCTTCAGGGGAGCTAGTCTGCTCCGGAGACTAGGAATATTATAAAACTACTCACAGTGTAGATGGGGCAAAGATTCCTGTGGCCACTGCCACACTCAGCCCTGGAAAGTGTGCCACACTTTGCTCTAATAAACTCCGTAATTTCTATACTAACATGGTATCCTCTGAAATCCTTCAGTAGAGATCACAGGACTAGAGAATGGGACAGGGGCCAGAGTGAGACCCTGGTGACAGAGCTTGTTCTGTTGCTGTTGCTGACTTTGATCTTGAGATAAGCTGTTGCTATGTAAGCACTCGCTGGCCTCAAACCCACTATGTAACAAGGGCTGCCACTGGACTCCCAGTAACCCTCCTACCTCAGCCTCCCAAGTGTGGAACCACACCCAACAAAACCTGTTCGCTTTATTTTAATTAATTAATTTATTTATAGATAGGATGCCATGAATCCCAGCATGACCTCATACTCACTACATACCAAGAATGATCTTTAACTTCTGATCCTCCTGCCTCCACCTCTCAAGTGCTAGGACTATAGGTGTGCATCCTCACACCCAGTTTTCACCGGAGGGTTGAACCTAAGGCTTTGTGCATGCTCGAAGCACTCTACCCAAGTTAACTCTACTGAGGCAACATCTCCAGCCCCTACTAGGAACAGCAGCAACAATGAACCAATGAGTGTCTTCAGTCAAAGCTCTGGTCAAAGGACAGTGACTTCCAAGCTCTGGGAGTCTCTAAGGGCAGAAACTTGCTGTAGGGCCCTGTGTCAGTCCTTGTAAGAGAAGCCCCAAAAGGAGAGGCAATGGTTTGGGTCCTGCTCACCACTGCGGAGCACCGCCATCCACCCACGCAAACGTGGGTCACCATACCTCTGTGAAGCACATCCTCTTGTCTCCAGCAAGGATGTGAAGGACCTTTAAGTTAAGGATGATGAAGCTAATGCCACAGGACTGAGGTTAATGTGGCCTGATGTGTTCAGCTTTTCTGTGGGGAAATCAGGGTTGAGATTCAGAGTGAGCAGTGTCTTGATTAGGATTTCTATTGCTGCGAAGAGACACCATGACCATGGCAACTCTTATGAAGGAAAACATTTAATTGGGGTGGCCACTTACAGTTCAGAGGTTCAGCCCATTATCATCATGGTGCAGCATGGGGCATGCAGGCAGACATGGTGCTGGAGAAGTAGCTGAGAGTCCTACATCTTGACTCACAAGCATCATTAAGTGGTCTGTGTCACTGGGTGTACCTTGGAGCATATGAGAACTTAAAGCCCACCCCCACAGTGACACACTTCCTCCAACAAGACCACACTTCCCATTAGTGCCACTCCCTTTGGGGGCCATTTTCTTTCAAACCACCATAGCCAGCTTCAATATGTATGCAACTAAGGCTGGAGTTGTTCACTCAGAAGGGCCATTGCCTTGAATGCATAAGGCCCATGACCCTCAGCATAGAGGAGAGAGGAGAGAAGGGTTGGGGAAGGGGAAAAGGGAATAAAGACTGTTCTTATTGAGTACCTCAACTACAAAAAAACAAAAAACAAACAAACAACAACAACAACAAAAAAAACCAGGAGCCCTACAAGATTACAGCTGGCCTTGCTCAACCGTTATTGGTCAGCAACAACCTGGAGATGACTACTTGCTGAGATAGCCAGTTTTCCAAGATGGTCTGTCCTTGCTAGAGCAAGCGGTTCCAAGAAGTGACCGTCACAATCTGCATGTCCCCTCTACCATAGCTTCTACTTCCTCATGTCCAAGCCCCAAGTCCCCACCAGCTTTCCCCAGCTGCAGAGCTCTCCATTCCTGAGGGAGAAGCACAGCCCTTTGCTGCGGGCACTAATGAACACAGCTCATCTGCTGAGGTCAGACACTGGTCTCTTTCCTGCCTCGTGTCTCATTACAGTCAGAAATCTAACACTTGCACCACTGGGATTTTGTTTGTTTATTTTGGCTTTTGAGACAGGGCTCCAGCCTGCAGCCCAGACTGGTCTGTAACTCCCTATGTGACCAAGTCTAGCCTCAAATTTATGATGATTATAAAATATGTTAAATAATCCTCTTTCCTATCAAACCCAATAAAATAAACTTTGTGCCCACTTCTGTCTTCCTCACTGCTGAGCGCTTACACTTTCCCGGGGCCTGTCTATTCAACTCCCAGAAGCACCTTTAGAGAGACCTTAAATCTTTTCTGTAGAACAAAGGTTGGCCGGCTTCTCCCTTTGTCTTTCTTTCTTTTGCTTCTGTTTCCATTGCCAGGAAAGAGGATGTTTGTTCAGCCAGATGTAACCATCCTACAATGACAAACTGTTAACATTAACTCCCCACTCCCCCCTCCACCCCCCATCCCCCACCTCCCCAACACTGCCTGTCCCTTCTCCCTCTGTGGTGATTTTTGAACTAGCTGACTGGCTGCAGATTGTGAGGTTGAGCTTCCGTTTGTGAGGGATAGCCGAGCCCCCATCCCCACCCCAGTTTAGAAATAGAAAGTGATTGCTACCTTAATCAAGTGTACCTACTCTTCCACCCTTCTGATCAGAAGTGCAGCCTTGCCAAGACCTTCAATCAGAGTGATTGTCCATTCCTTTGTTACTTGGGAACCCCCCACCCCCACCCCCAAGACTACAGGAGAGCGATACATAATAAGACCTGTTTCCAAAAGAAAAGAAAAAGAAAAGTTGATTACTGAATCATCCAGCACCAGTTGTCTCCCTGGTTATTCTGAGTGATGCTCCATGGGTCATTGGATCATTCAGGTCACTGGGGTCTACGTGTTTTATAAGATGTCCTGAGTCTCTGAGCTGGGTTCTAAGCAGCAGAGGCAGGAGGTTAAACTGTGGGGGTGAAAGCCTTATTTTTGACCTTTGGTCTCCATTCTCAGTTTGTTTTTGAAACAGTCTCAGATAGCCCAGGCAGGCCTCCAGCTGGCTATGCAGCCAAGGCTAGCATTGAACTCGGGTCCTGCTGCCTCCACCTCCTAAATGCTGGAATTATAGGTGTGTATCACCATGCCTACCTAAATAGGCAATGTTTTCTTCTTAATCCTTTTATCTTTCTGGCACTGATCTTGGGGTATTGTCTTAGTTGCATTTTTATTGCTGTGATAAGACATCATGACCAAGGCAACTTATAAAACAAGTGTTGAATTTGGACTTACAGTTTCAGAGGTTTAGAGTCCTTGGTGATGGAGCAAAAGAATGGTGACAGGAACAGCTGAGAGCTCACATCTGGATCCTCACGCAGGAGGTAGAGAGTTCACTGGGAATGGTGTGACTCTTTTGAGAACTTAAAGCCCACCCCTAGTGACATCCACCAACAAAGCCACACCTCCTATTCCTTCCCAAACAGTTCCACCAAATGGGACCAAGCATCCAAGAATATGAACCTGTGGGGTCCATTCCCATTCAAACCACCACAGGTATCATGCATACAGACAGAGCACTCTACCTCTGAGATATAGACTCTTGTTTGCATCTACTATTTTTAACATTTATTTATTGTGTAAATGTGCATATGTGCATGTGGCCAGACCCACATGGAATGCATGTGAATGTCAGAGGGCAATTTTTGAGAGTCAATTCTCTCCTCCTACTTTATAGATCTGGGGAATGGGACTCGGGTGAGAGATCAAACTCAGGTCATCAAGCTTGGCAGCAAGTTTCTTTATCTGCTGAGCCATCCTCTGACTCTGTTTTTGTCTTTCTTTTTTTATTAATTTTTTTTTTAATTTTGAGGCAAAGTCTCATTGTGTAACCCTGGCAGCCTCAGAACTCCCTACATAGGCTGGTCTTGAACTCAAGAGATTTCTCTACCTCTGAAAGAGACCTTGAAGTCAGCACAAGACACCCCAAGACCAAGTTCTCAGCACAAAGGAGATTTGTTTGCCCTAAAAGGACAAAGGGCAGGGAATAAGAGACAGAGACAGGAGACAGAGGATGAGGGAGAAGGGGAAGGGAACAAGGGAGGGGGCAGGGGTATTTGCCTCAGAGGGATGAAGAGACAGATGTGGCCCGTAGGGAAATTTCAGTTTATAATGGAAAAGGGGGAAACCTATGGTAGACTGAGGTGTTTAATTTTGCTTAGTTATCTTAATTAGGGTAACCAAATGGGGGCCTTTCATTGCTTGACTTCAACACTTTGATAGCTGGACCTTAGTGGTTAGCCTCAGGAGAAGGAAGTGGCCAAATAAGGGAACAGACCTTGGTGAATAGCTTTAAGAATGTAATCTAGCCTGGTGTGGTGGTGCATACCTTTAATCCCAGCACTCAGAGGCAGACAGATCTCTGTGAGTTTGAGGCCAGTCTGGTCTACAAAGTGAGTTCCAGGACAGCCAGAGCTGTTACACAGAGAAACCCTGGAGAGAGAGAGAGAGAGAGAGAGAGAGAGAGAGAGAGAGAGAGAGAGAGAAATGTAATCTAATGATTTTTAGCAAGGGAGAGGGGAAGGGGGAAGGGCAAGGCCTGTCAGAGCCATGCTTGCCACACTGGAGCCTGCCAGAGCCCCTTTAGCAGAGGCCTCCAGAATTTGGGATTAAAAGTATGTACCACCCCACCCAGCCCAAGACTTAGTTTATTTGTTTGTGTTCTATGTGTATGAGTATTTTGCCTGCACATATGTCTGTGTACCACATACATATAGTGCCCCAGCAGATCAGAAAGTGGAATCAGATTCTCCTAGAACTGGAGTTATTGATGGGATGAGTCACCATGGCGGTGCTGGGAACCAAACCTGGGTCCTCTGCAAGAACAACAAGAACCCTAACAGCTGAGCCATCTCTCCAACCCCTAAATATTAGACAGTTTTTATTTAGGCATGTGTGTGTAAGAGGAACACACATAAACAGCTTTAAGTATGTACTGAATCTGTTCCCGAGGTCAACAACCTGCAACCCACAACCCTTACCAACTACACAAAAAACAGTAAAACACAAAGTTAGCAACTCAGTCAGGGCAGTACAGAGTGAGGCTGGTAAAGGTGCCTTGAACAGGTAGATGGATGGGAGAAGGGGGCTGTGTGAAGGGGCCCCAAAATAGCTTGACCACATGTGACAGGCTTACTGGCAGGCAACACCCAGATCTAGGAAAAGCCTTAAGCTGATACCACCCAGGGATCTACCCAGGGAAGAGGAAGTACCTGACATCCCAAACATTCCAACCATTAGATAAGGTGGCCAGGTGTCCTTGAGTCTAGCACACACCTATTTTTGTTTTACAGATACCCCTAGACAATTGTCAGGGTCCTGGACCCTGGAAATCCCCTCAGCCCAACCTCTGCTATGATAAAAACTGTGCCCCACCTGAGCTCAGGGCTCTCTGCTCTTACCACTGTGTTGGAAAGACAGAGGGACCAAGCTCTGGAGCTTGAAATAAAGGCTTTTTGCTTTTACATGTGGGATTCAGTCTCCATGGTGGTCTTTGGGAGTCCCTGTGATCTGGGCATAGCATTTGGGGGCTTGTCTGGGATCCCCCAAGCCTACCAGGACCACTGTCCGTAGAGCCTGAAGAGCCAGCCGGTATGTTTTGTGTGTCTGTGTTTACCTGTGTCTACTTTTATGTTTTCTGTGTTCACTTTGGTTTGGTTTTGGTTTCATTTGGGTATCCTTTTGTAAATGGGTTTTTGGAATATCTTTTTGTAAGTGGGGCCTTTGGACCATTTGGATATCCTTTTGTAAGTGCCCAAAATTTGTAAGTACCTGCAGGTATTTGATTTGTATAAATGACATGGGTCGCTCCCATGGGACTGGCATGAGGCTGGTGTCTTTTTGCTTTTGGTTTTGTCTCTGGGTGCCAGGAGAGATGTTTTGTTGTCTTGTGTGTTCTAAAGAGTTTTGTTTGCCTTTCTGTTGGAATGTCCTACCTATATGAATGTGTGACTGTATGAGAAATGTGGCCACATGTATGCATGTTTTATGCCTGGGCTTGTATGTGTGTTATGACTCCTAATGGAAGCTGTGCATGGACCACCTTTGGGGCCGGAGGGACAACATTAAGGCACAGAGGGTCCCTTTGGTTGAGCTGGGGCAGAATAAGAATGCTCCTGCTCCATTGCCTCCTTTCTCTCTGGCTGGCAGCAGGCCGGCCCAGGCATTGGCTCATTGTTATGGTGCAGCGTGGCATGGGCAGCAACACTGAGGACTTGGCGTGGCCTGGACACATAGCAGGTTTGAGGCCTGCCCCTGTGCAGGGAGCCTCTGGGTAAATAAAAAATGTATTAACTAAAATGGTTCTGCAATAAGATAAGACACTTGACCTGCTTTGGGCAGAACCAAAGAGATATTATATAATATAAGACCATAATTATATAATATAAGACCATAATCTGGTTGTACTTAAAGATTAAAACTACAGGGCCTTGAAAATGGCAATAGATACAGATGTTGCTGCCCTAAAAATGTCTGTTAGCAAATGATTGAGTCCTATCATTGGTACTTGTGAAGGGGGGAATGTGAAGGGGCCACACAGTAGCCATGACAAGCTTAGGGGCCTAGACACAGCTTCTGTGACAGGCTTACTGGCAGGCAACACCCAGATCTAGGAAAAGCCTTAAGCTGATACCACCCAGGGATCCACCCAGGGAAGAGGAAGTACCTGACATCCCAAACATTCCAACCATTAGATAAGGTGGCCAGGTGTCCTTGAGTCTAGCACACACCTATTTTGTGTTTTACAGATACCCCTAGACAATTGTCAGCCAATCAGGGTCATGAACCCTGGAAATCCCCTCAGCCCAACCTCTGCTATGATTAAAAACTCTGCCCCACCTGAGCTCAGGACTCTCTGCTCTCACCACTGTGTTGGAAAGACAGAGGGACCAAGCTCCGGAGCTTGAAATAAAGGCTCTTTTACCTGCAGGATTTAGTCTCCATGGTGGTCTTTGGGGGTCCCCGCAATTTGGCATAACAGGCTGCATATGACAGAGGTAGTCTTGCTTTCTTAGCATTTTTTAAAAGATTTATTTATTTTATGTATATGAGTCCTCTATCTGCATGTACCATTTTATGTGAGAAGAGAGCATCAGATTCCACTAGAGATGGTTGAAGCCACCATGTGGGAGCTGAGAATTGAACTCAGGACCCCTGGAAGAGCAGTCAGTGCTCTTAACTGCTGAGCCATCTCCCCAGCCCCTGCTTTCCTAACATTTTAAACTAAAAGGTATGATTACCAGAACGTTGTGAGGTGCAACCTATGTACCCCACTTTATGGTTCCCTTTCACAGAATTGTGTTTCCAGGGTCCCAGCAGTGTAACATCTATGACTGCATGTAAGCTTTGTGAGTAGAACCTGCCTCCCCCTTCTGCCCTGCTCCAATTAAGGTCACAGTTTCTGTGACACAGATTTCTCTCTCATAACCAATTTCTGCATTGTTAATGATATAAATGTTAGCAGCAGCTAGGTGGAAGGGACATGCGATGTCTCTGTATTATTTTACCAACTCCCTGTGAGGCTACAATTTCAAAATCATTTTATTCTAATTATTTTAATAAGTCAAACCAAAAAAAAAAAAAAAGGAACAAGAAGGGCTGGATATTGAAATCCCTTCAGGTGCCTGCCCACAGGAGATTTCTCCCAGAGTGTTAGTTATTTGTGCTGTTACCCTGCAAGGAAACATCACAAAACACGACAGAATCCACTAATAAGAGTTTATTCAGAAGAGAGGGATAGTGAGTGCCCGTACGGGGAGACACGTGTGCAGAGAGAGAGAAAGAGAAAGAGAGAAATGGGGGCCGGGTGGTGGTGGCGCACGCCTTTAATCCCAGCACTCGGGAGGCAGAGCCAGGTGGATCTCTGTGAGTTCGAGGCCAGCCTGGGCTACCAAGTGAGTTCCAGGAGAGGCGCAAAGCTACACGGAGAAACCCTGTCTTGAAAAAACCAAAAAAAAAAAAAGAGAGAGATGGGGAACATGGCACGAGCTTTTAAAGGCGGGGCGTGCACAGGTAGACGTAGATGACATAGGCACGCTGCGTGCTTGCGTGCCTACGTGACATCACGGATCCTGGTCACGAGAGATGCCTTGACTCGGAAATGGCTATCTTGACCTGGACCTGGCTAGGCGGAAGTGTCCGCTGGGCATATGCAAACACGCCCAACCTTGGGGCATGTTGTGAACCCTTCATTCCCAACTCTTTTCCTTTAAAAAAGAAAAAAAAATGGGGTTGACTGGGTATGGGGGCGACGTTTCTCTCAAAGACTGCTTCCAGCTGAACAGTAGGCATTGGTTAGCTCTTGGGGGGGTGGAAGGGTATCTTGTGGAGTCCTGGGATGATGGTGGGGAGGTCCTGGAATGACATTCTGCCGTCCCGTTGTTCTGCGGCTGCTGGAAACCTTCCGTGATGTGGCTGGGAGCCTTCCGTTTGATGAGATACGCCAGGATATTTTTGATGGTCCTTTTTGCCTCCGGCTCTGTGTGGCCCTGGTTGGGAAATGGGGGGGGGGTAATACCTTATTCCTCTGGAATTGGTGACAAGGCAGTGGATCCTGATGTCCTCTGGATCTTGAGAGTACAGGGCCCTGTTTGTTTTACTGTATATGAAGAGAGATTTTTCTGGGATGGAGGTGAGATAAAAGGTTTTAGATGAGACAGGTGGGCCCAGTGAGGAAAGCCCTCGAGTTTAGCAGCTGTAAGAGTCATAAGAATTACCTTGAAGGGTCCCTGCCACTTAGGGGAAAGGGGTGATATACCTGGCAGGATCTTGTAGCTGGATAATAACAGGCTGATGGTGCCTAGCAATAGAAGGGTTTTGGGTATCCCAAACTTTTGGGTCTACATGAGAGGCTGGCAAGGGAAAAGAATTGTTAGAGTCAGAAGAGTCAGTGGCTAGGAGAAGGAGGAGAGGAGCTGCTGGCACTTCTGGAATAAGGCCAATGTGTGGGGCAAAGGAAATGGACGCTCCTACCTTAGCTAGTAAATCCCTCCCCATTAAAGGTACAGGGCAGCTTGGCACCACTAGGAATGTGTGTGTGAGAGGGATGCCTCTAAAAATACAATTAAGTGGTGGTGTCTGATGAGGCAGGTAAGGCTGTCCTCTGTACCCGACAATAAAGGAGAGGTGGCATCCCGAAACTCCCAGGACTGAGTCAGTGGCTCTGGTGTCCAGAATGAAAGAAACGGATCACTTCCCGCTGTGTTCTGGGTTCCCTGCCATGTCTGTAGCCAAGCCTAGGTCTGCTGGAGGTCTTAGCTTGATGTACCCATGCATCTCGGCGCCTGGGGGCAGTCAGCTGACTCTTTGTCTTTCTAGGTGGCACTTTTAACAAGGCTGTTGATGGCCTGGCAGGGCATTCGCTAGCCCGTGGCCTTTTCCTCACTTAAAACAGGGACCCAACAGCTTTTGGGAGTCAGAGAGTGCCAGCACTTGGCAATTTTGTTTTCGGGCTTTTATCCCTTCCCTGGCACACCTTAAATGCCACAGATGACTCTTTTGCCTGTGGGGTCAGGAGCCTTGCTCTCCAGATGCTTAAGTTTTAGTCGGGGAGGTCTGGGGAACAAGAGACAGATTTTCGTCCTTATCTTGAATTACCATTTTTAATTTTTCATAATTAACTGGCTTTAGGGCAGCCTTACGGAGGCCTGTCAGGAGACAGGTAATAAACCTATCTCTGGCTAGACAGCCACCCTGGGTATTGTAGTCCCAGTGTGGCTCTTGGTCAGGAACCGCCTCAGCTCCTGGGGGATGTGAGAGGTTAGTCTGATGAATTTCATCTGCATGGGTCCTGGCCTGTTCCCAAACCCGCCTGCGCTCCTCAGGAGGTAAATTATTAGAAAGTATCATGAATATATCATGAAAGGTGAGACTATAAGATTGAGTTATATGTTGAAACTGTTTAATAAAGGAAGCAGAATTAGAAGTATAAGAACCCAGCTTTCTTTCTATCTGAGAGAGTTCTGCTAGTGAGAATGGAACGTGAACTTTTATTAGCCCATCCACGCTGGCTACCTCTCGCAAAGGGAGAACAGTGGAAGGGTTTGGATGGCTGGAGTCAGGTAATTTAGCAGTTCGAGAGCGGGTGGTAGGAGGAGTGAAGGTCAGAGCTAGGGCAGGGCCTTTGGAAACGACCACTGCCGAGGAAGAAGCAGCTTTTGCCGAAGGAAGGTCGGCTTTAGAAGGAGAAGAGTCCAGAGGAGCTGAAGGAGCAGTTGCTCTAGGAGCAGGAGCCGGAGGTCTAGCAGGTCCGACAGGTGGAGGTTTGTTAGCAGGATCTAGAGTTAGAGATTCCAGAGTCAGAGAATCCTCCGGTTTAGGCATAGCTAAGAGCACATGAGCAGGAGAGAAAGAATCCAGAAGAGATGGTTTAGCACTTAGATAGAAGAAAGCAACTCTTTCCATTTGCCTGGATGCTTGTAGAAATTAGAGAACTCCCGGAAAATATCAGGATCTATGGAGCCGCTCGGCGGCCATTTTTTGTTGTTTTTTTTTTAAACATATTTGGGCTATCTCTTAGTACAGAGACAGATCAGCTTACAGGAAAGACTAACAGGAAGCCGTGTTTCCCATGTCTGCAGCGGAGAGGCAGAAAATAAAAAATAAAAATAAAAAAACATGATCCGGAGCCAAGGCCTCAGGCGTCCCCAAGGCCAAGGGCGGATGCCTCGCACAGGCCGCTACTTGGCTGGTCAGTCACAGTAGCGGGGGACCTCGGCCACTTGAGGAAAGGATTCCCCGGGAATCCGGACAGCGTGTGCTGCTTCGTCAAGCAGATAGACGTGTCGGTCTCATGTGGCCCCCAGGACGCACCCAACGGCTGTGGTCCCAATGCGAGAAATATCTCAGGCTGCAGACCTGGGAGAAGGCTAAAATGTAGGCCTGCGATAGGGACTGACCTAGCCGATGAAGACCGTGGCCGGGGGTTCCCCCAGTCTCAAGAATGCTCGTGAGACGCCGGACGCTCAACGGTCGTTCTCAGAGATTCAGGAAACCGTTTACGCTGGCCAAAATGTGGGGGACTCACCAATTGGAGAAAGTGGTGTGGCATGGAAGTTACCGCGCCCAGGCAGATGGAAAGCAGTCTGTCGTGTCCAGAGCAGTTTTGCGCAGCAGTCCCGGTTCACAAGTTTCCAGGCGCAGGGTGCCTGGAAGCGCCCACTCGGTTTCGGCATGAGAATGTTAGTTATTTGCGCTGTTACCCTGCGAGGAAACGTCACGAAACACGACAGAATCCGCTAATAAGAGTTTATTCAGAGCCGGGCGGTGGTGGCGCACGCCTTTAATCCCAGCACTCGGGAGGCAGAGCCAGGCGGATCTCTGTGAGTTTGAGGCCAGCCTGGGCTACAGAGTGAGTTCCAGGAAAGGCGCAAAGATACACAGAGAAACCCTGTCTCAAAAAACCAAAAAAAAAAAAAAAGAGTTTATTCAGAAGAGAGGGATAGTGAGTGCCCGTACGGGGAGACATGTGTACAGGGAGAGAGAAAGAGAGAAATGGGGAACATGGCGCCAGCTTTTAAAGGTGGGGCGTGCACAGGTAGATGTAGATGACATAGGCATGCTGTGTGCTTGCGTGCCTACGTGACATCACGGATCCTGGTCACGCGAGACGCCTTGACCCAGAAATGGCTATCTTGACCTGGAGCTGGCTAGGTGGAAGTGTCCGCCGGGCATATGCAAACACGCCCAACTTGGGGCATGTTGTGAACCCTTCACAGAGT
>CABHPR010147610.1:2991-17212 GCA_902168415.1 Peromyscus melanophrys
ATCTATCTATCTATCTATCTATCTAT
Organism: Peromyscus melanophrys; assembly: GCA_902168415.1. NCBI lineage: Eukaryota > Metazoa > Chordata > Mammalia > Rodentia > Cricetidae > Peromyscus > Peromyscus melanophrys. The sequence continues at coordinate 3,018 of CABHPR010147610.1, forward strand.
CTATCTATCTATCATCTAATCTATGTCTATCATCTATCTATCTATCTATCTATCTATCTATCTATCTATCTATCTATCTACCTACCTACCTACCTATTAGCTATCTAATCCATGTCTATCATCGATCTATCTATCTATCTATCTATCTATCTAGCTATCTATCTAGCTATCTATCTATGTATCTATCTACCTACCTATCATCTATCTATAATCTGTCATCATCTTTTCATCTATCATCCACCTACTTACCATCAACATTACCTACTTATTCTATATCATCTACCTTCATTATGGCTAGGTATTAAGAGAAAAAAATTGACCAAAAGGTCAAGGTTTGGAGAGGATAGAGACAAGGAGGGAGAGGGAAAGACATTAAATTTTGTTTCCTTCCACTATGTACATCAAGTATTATTAATACTATAGACACCGTATTATAAATTGACCAGTTTCTTTCTACTCAAGGCATGAATAAGTTAGGTTTTACTGAACTGATTTTCTTCAGTGCTATCCATATCTTTAGTTGGGCTAATAGATATCACCGTAACTAGACAAGCAAAGTCTCACTGACCTGAAGAACTTTACCCTGCGGACTTTCATCAAACACAAGGGACTGCTGATACAAAGGGTCGAGAGTTTTCCGTGCAATTCTTGTCTTCTTTTTGGCAATACAGGCTCCATTTTCCAAAAGATATACTTTCACATAGGGTGCTAAACAAAGGTGAGTAGACATGTAAGAATGTATTGCTTGAACTAACTCTCTTTTTATTAGTTGATATCTTATTGGAGACTTGGAGATTCTTACTCTATGTATATTCCCATCACTCTAAATATTCTACTCCTTACTATCCATACACACATCACTACTGCTGTGTCTTTCTGCATTTCAAGAAAATGCTCACACTGTGGTCTTGACTTATTTACTTGAGTCAGGGCTGGCATTACAGTGCAGGTTCACATCTTAAACCTCACTGTTTTTTTCTTTTGTGGTTTTATATAGGCAGAAAAACTATTTAGCACAAGAACTGCTACAATTAGATTTTTGAAAAACAACAGCATTTTCCTAGTACTTTCCAATAAAATAACTGTGAAAAGAAAACCCAGATCAATTTTTATAAATTCAAAGATAACCAAAAAGCAAAATCAAGCATGTAAGATTCAAATGCATTATTTTCACCCTTTTGGCTAAGATCAAACATAAACCCAAATGGAACAAAAAAAATTTCAAAGTTTTCCATATTTAAGTCTTGACCAGGAGCTGGAGAGATGGCTCAATAGTTAAGAGCATATACTACTCTTGCAGAGGATCCAGGATCAGTTCCTAGCACCCACATGGCACCTCACAACAGTCTGTAACTCCTGTTTCAGGAGGTCTAATGCCCTCTTCTGGCCCCTAAGAACACTGCATGGATGTACAGATTTGCAGGCAAACCAATATACACATAACTGTTAAAATAAATACACCTTAAAAGAGCCCTGTTCAAATCAGTGCTACTTTTCCTTACCAGGGGTAGACTTGGAGCCAGGTTTTTGGGTAAGGCTCCGGGCTCTGATAACTTCAACTTCCAATTGGCCCTTTTTATCCTCCATCCCGATTTGGATATCGCCTGAAAGTGGAGACAAAACAAAATCTCAGCTTCTACTCAAGTCATGAGACAAGGAACAAAGGTGGAGGAACTTTGGCAGATGCTGAAGTGTTATTTCTATGATGGCTAATGAATGCAGACATGCACATGCCTTTCAATTCCATTTTTCTTTCTCATATTCCAAATCAATTTTTTAATTTTTTTTTCAAATTTTGCTCTGGTATTAATACACTTTTAATTTCTATAACATTTATTTAATTTTTGATGCGTGTGCATGGTGTGTGTGTGTGTGTGTGTGTGTGTGTGTGTGTGTGTGTGTGGTGTGTGGTGTGTGTGTGTGTGTGTGTGTGTGTGTGTGTGTGTGTGTGTGTGTAAATCAGAGGACAGCTTGCCAGGTTTGGTTTTCTCCTTCCACCATGTGAGTCTTAGAGTTGAACCCAGGTCTTGAGTTGGACAAGAAGTACCTTTCTTTATTCACTGAGCCATCTCAATGGTTCCCTAATCCATCTTTAGACATTTGCACACTAACTGAAAAAGAGTTACTAACCACAAAATTAAGTGTTTACAGGATGTATGACTCTGGTGAAGTCTTCTTGCTCTTATGCCACCTACCATATTTACTTAGCAATGGCAAGTTGCAACTGTCTGAATTTTGATATTGAGAAAAAGTCACTGGTACAATTTGGTTAACTACAACGTCAACCTAATAAATCTTGTCTACATGACAATGTATTTTTGTTTTATTGATACTATAGACCACCAAATGGACAGAATTTTTACCTATTTAAGGAATCTTATGTTGATGGAAATATGGGTTTTTCAAATTGCTGCAATTTGAACTATAATGGATAATTTTATAAGAATTGTCAAATACTTTGTTGGTTATTTCTTTTCTTTCTTTCTTTCTTTCTTTCTTTCTTTCTTTCTTTCTTTCTTTCTTTCTTTCTCTCTCTCTCTCTCTCTCTCTCTCTCTCTCTCTCTCTCTCTCTCTTTGGTTTTTTGAGACAGGGTTTCTCTGTGTAGTTTTTTGTGCCTGTCCTGGAGCTCGCTCTGTAGACCAGACTGGCCTCAAACTCACAGAGATCCACCTGGCTCTGCCTCCTGAGTGCTGGGATTAAAGGCTTGTGCCACCGCTGCCCAGCTTGTTGGTTATTTCTTGAATAATACATTTCCAGATTTTAAGTTTATAGATCTAACCATTTGAACAGTCAAAATGCCCACACATGTCACCAAATGTCCTTTATAAAAGCTGTGCCCATCTGCTGGACATTCAAAACTTCCACACATATTGCAAAGTGTCCTTTAAAAAGTCTGTGCCTATGTGTGTTATCAACAGAATGTCCTCCTGTTTCTCACACTCATTGATATTAGTTTAGAAATAGGTAATTTTTGCCAAAATGATGATGAAAGGACCATCTCTGATTCCTAGGGAAGTGGGATTTTTGTAGTTCAAACATATCTTGATATAACAACTGACAATATCACCTAGACTGAGTTAGACATAAATCTCTTCTTTTTGTATCTTGGAAGTATTTGTTTCAGAATTTTCATGTCTCTTGTGTTCATGGTTTTCAAATTCATCTGTAAAACTATTTGGAACTATTTCCCCAAGATTTTAGAGGAGGGTAATATTAAGTAATAATGCTTACAGTTTTACTTGGGAATACTCAGACTTCCTAATTCTTCATACACCTTTTTCGGTAGGTGGCATTTTTGATAACTTGATAACTGTTTATCTTAAATAAAATTCTATATATTAAATGTTTGTACAAATGGTACCACTTAGCATTTTTCTTCTATTCTGGAAACATATTTTGGGGTGTGTGTGTGTGTGTGTGTGTGTGTGTGTGTGTGTGTGTGTGTGTGTATGTATGTGTGTGTCTGTCTGTCTATCTGTCTCTGTAGGTGTGTGCACTTCTGGTGTCAGAGATCAAATTCAGGTGTTGGTCTTTGCTTTCTAATTTGTGTCAGACACAAGGTATTACAAAGAATGCTACAAAGAAGTTCCTGAGAATATATTCCTAGAAGTTGGATCATTGAGTCACAGTGTATATACCTTTTTAGTTTTGCTAGATGCCACTAATAATTATCCCAGTCAGTGATGTTCTGGCATCAAACTTCTACCAGCACTGTTTGGGATTTAAACGTTGGGGACAAGGATGACGTGTATTTTGTAAAAAGCTGCCAGACTAAGAATGCTCTTTTTTTTATTCCCAAATTGTTTTTTAAAACTGTGAATTAATATGGAATTTCATCAAACAAGTTTCTACATGTTAACATGGGCATTTTCTTTCTTGATTAATGTGGTTAGTTACACTCTTTTTCAGGTATTAAATCAGCTATGCATTTGTGGGAAAAAAAAGTTGGTTGTGTTATCATTACTTTTAATTTTACTGGATTTGTGTTGAGTTTGTGGAGACTTTTGGAAGAATGGGCTAAGAGGGGAAACTGTGGTTGGGATGTATTATATGAAAGAAGAATCTATTTTCTTTTTTTATTTTTTAGCCAAAAGTTCATTATTTTTATCTTTATTTTTTTTCATTTTTCTTTATTAAGAAATTTTCTACTCACTCCACATACCATCCACAGACCCCTCTCCTCCCTCCTCCCACCCACCAGCCCTCTTTCCCAAGCCACCCCACATCCCTACATCCACCTAGAATCTATTTTCAATTAAAAACAGACTTTAATTTTGGGATTTTTTTTTAATAACTGAATTTTAAAATGTGGCTTCTCCCATATACTCTTTTCCCTTGCTCTGGAATAATGATTATACACATATTAGAACTGTTTTTTTTTCTTTTTACTTATCTTCCTATTTATTCCTTTCATTCTTCTGTTTCTTCAGTTAGTTCTGGATACCCTCTTATGGCTTACCCTCCAGTTAATCAATTTCTTCCTAGCTTTGCTTAAATAATGCAATCTTTCAATTCTTAAGTTAATTACAATTTTTTAGTTCTAGAAAAATCAGAGTTTTTTTAAATTAACTTTTCATTATTTGATATCCTTCTCAAATGTATTCTTTTAGCTCCCTGAGTCACACAGTCTTTGAAAGGTTTATTTTTATTTTGTGTGTGTGGGCATGCCCTGTGTGGGGATTATGGTTAGGTGTGCCTTGTGATCTGTGAGCCTATAAGAAGGTGTTGGATCCCTTGGTGCTGCAGAACCAGCCTCACAACACAGGTGCTGAGAAGTAGGGTCCTCTGGGAGAGCAGCAAGTGCCCTTAACCCCTGACATCTCCATCTCTCCCTCTCCCTCTCTCTCTCTCTCTCTCTCTCTCTCTCTCTCTCTCTGTCTCTCTCTGTCTCTCTGTCTCTCTCTCTCCATCTCTCTGTCTCTCTCTGTCTCTCTCCATCTCTCTCTCTCTCTCTCTCTCTCTCTCTCTCTCTCTCTCTCTCTCTCTCTCTCTCTCTCTCTCTCTCTCTCTCTCTCTATCTCTCTCTCTCTCTCTCTCTCTCTCTCTCTCTCTCTCTCTCTCTCTCTCTCTCTCTCTCTCTAATTTCCTACATCTTTAACTTGAAATATGTGAACTCAGTTTGAGTTGGTTTCTATTTTCTACTGCTTTTGCATTTAAAATAAATGTCTTCCTTTTCCTCTCTGCCTGTCATCTGGGCTTGATATCTAGCAATTGTATTTACAACATTGTTTTCAGAAAACTGTGTGATCATGGTTGTGGGTTTTTTTTTTTTTCAGAAATGATTTACTTTTATTTCTATAAACGGTGTGCAATCTCTGATCCATTCAACAGATAACTTAGGTGATCATAATTCCCCATCTCTAGTGATCCTTCTATTTACATCCAGCTTGCCTATCGAGACCTCCATTAGCTATGGGTTTGACATGGATCCTACCTCATCTGCCATGAAGCGACATAGCCACACTTCTTTCAAGCATTTATCGTGTCTTGTGCGTCTCATGTCCCTTCAATGTCATTTATGCTTTAGGTTTGAGGATAGTAATACTTCTTTCATTCGTAAAACTGTTATACAATATTAAATGACCGTGTCAACTATGAAACTGCAGAAAAATAATCCTTACCCATGGCAGGGGTGGCGAGAGTTTGGCGGCCAACAAGCTGAGCTGGCCCCAGTCCGTCAAGAAAGTCGCTGAACTGGCTGTCGGGTCCGACTCGAACTCCAGGAAATATTAAGCTACAGCAAACAAATGAGAACAAAAACAATTCAGACGTCTCTTCTGGGTAGTTCTTTTTTTAGCAGTTCTGAGCAGCAGACATACCCCAGTTGGCAGTTGGTTTATTGTTTATTTATGTTACCTATGAGCCAAGCACATGAGGCTCAAAGTGATTGAGAAGAGGTTTACAACCTCACTTCAAGGCCTCATTCAGGAGGCCTCTCTAATAATTTTTAATATGTCAGCTGTTCTAGGTATTTATAATTTAATGTAATTAACTTCATATGTTTATTCATGAGCATTAAATGACATGAATGTAAAAATTTTAAACAGCTGCTAATATATTTAATAAATATTATAGGACAATAAAACGTATTTACAAAGAAAACATTTAATGTCTTCAAGTTTGAAAATTTGTATTTATTATTATGAGTGTGCATGTATGATGTAAGGTGTGTGTGTGTGTGTGTGTGTGTGTGTGTGTGTGTGTGTGTGTGTGTGTATGCAGGCATGTACATGCCATGGCTGTATATAAAGGTCAGAGGACAACCTTCAGAAACCAGTTCTTTCTTTCTGCCCTTATGTAGGTTCTGGCCATGCTTTATCTGTGAGGCTATCTTGGAGACCATAATTTATTCAGATTTGAGTGGTTTTTAAGGTAGCTAGAATGTTGGTGAGTGGATTTATGAAAAACTTGTAAGTGGTTCATCTCTTGTAACCCCACTAAACGTTAGTGACTAAAGCATATGGTTACTTGGAAGGAGCATTTCCTCTGAAAGAGTTTAGTTTTAACCCCAAAGTTCTTAAACATAGGAATATGCAGATTTTGTTAAGTAACCACACAACTTAGTAAAAATTCTCACAAATAAAAAAACGTTCTTATATACTTTCAGAATTAACCAATTTTAGAACTAAAAAGCTTTACTTGGAAAAATGAGGTAGATTGAACCTGTGGTTTTTTTTTTTTTCTTCATGCTGGGGTAAAAATGAATTAGTAGCATTTTAAAAACGGGAAAATGTAAGCTCTTCTATGTAAAAACACATTGGGTTCACAGCATCATACAGCTCAGAATAGTTTGGAGAGGAACTGGGGAATTAGAAATCAGCTTCTCACTTCTAAATTTTCATTCAGCTTCTGGTGGCGGAGCTCGGCCGTACGTTTCCTATAGGAAAGAATTCATTAAATGTGGCATTTCTATACTACCTGCTCAGTGAAGGACCTCGATTTATTGCTTTGACAGATTAGAGCAGGTGCAGGGATATGTCGGCAGGTGTTTATAGGATGTCAAGTTTGAAACAGATGGTGAAACTTCTGGTTACGCGAATAAATGACGCAGTAAGAAATCCCGAACAGTCCGCATCCTAAGGCCACAGGCAGCAAGACGCCACTTACTTTCCCTCCGAGCTGTAACTGTTGATGCTGCCATCCGTGGACTCTCGGCTTGGCTGTCTAACCATCTTCCGCATTTCAGCCGCCATTCCCGTTTCCGTACTTCGCTGGATGGTACTTTTTAACTTCTTGTGGCCCGACTCTGGTGGGAGAAAATGGAAACAAGCACCAAGGGTTATTTACCCAGTTTTCCCCTGAATATCAAGCGGCTCTGCAAAAGCAACAGGTGCTTTTCATTAGCGTTAAACGTTCAATAAGGACAGCCGTGGCCTAAGAGAATAATTCGCCTAATTAAATCTCTTCCCGAAGAGTTCCTCTGTTGAGAGGTTAGCAGCAGGTAGGACAGACCACAGCTCCAGGGATGGCCAGAGTCTCTGTGAACAGAAGTGAACTATATGTAGTATGGCCATGGCAACTTCAATGCAAAGAATGGATCTGGCACTGGATTGTTAGATGGAAAATAATACCAAGCAATTTCACAGGTGACTCCTAACCTGAAGCAGTACAACTGTGTGGAAGCAGACCTAAAGAAGGGGCCACATCCTACAAACACGGGGAGACTTTCCAAAATGAAAAACCCTGTATCATTGGAGCTTCCGTGTCTCACTAAACTTCATATTAATGAACAGTAATTCTTCAGTTTCTTGGATGGCTTTTCAGCACCTAAATTTATGCTATCTAATCTGGGATGGTGTATGGGTTACTGAGTTAGTTAGACCAGGCGTAAATTACCTTCATTCTAAGGAAGCATGACTCTCTCCAGCAGACTGATTCGGCCATATGACCTGCCTGCCATTTTTTGGGGAAATGGGTATCCATTCGTACTGTATACTAGTTCAGCATTTTCATTTCATTTTTTTCTAAGAGAGCATCTTGTTATGTGGCCCAAGTCGGTTTGGTCCTCCTTAGGTGGCACTGGCCAGCTTTGAGCTCCCAAACTTCCTGCTTCAGCTGCCACATGCTGGAATTGTACACATGTGCCCCCACACTGGGCTCCTTTCACTTGTTTATAAACTAAATTCAGAACAACGTCTTTGAGCCCTGTGCAATGCATTAGCCAGTATTGTACTCACAGCATGACAGTGAACATCTAACATATTTACTTGATTATACATACAATCAATGCCAACAGGTAAGACAAACCACTAAGCTTTTTTCCACAGACACATTCCATACACATTTCTGCTTAACCTTTTTGTGTTTTATCATTTTATACACATTAGAAATATACAAAATATGCACACATACATAAAATTTTCACTTGCCACTGTCTTTAACTAATGTGGATACTTATGTACATTCTTAAACATATCATATATATGGTTACATTTTACCCTCTCATTTTGGTCATTGTGTCTCTTTTATAAATTACATAATCAAATATATAATAGACTTAATGCTCTACATATTTTCATAGATTCTTTTTGTGGGTTTATTACATTTTTACTGTTCACCTTCTTATTGCTATTTTTGCTAAAGCCAAAGTATGTATATTACCAAGTCTTCAAGTATTACAGAAATAGCAAACATTGAAGACAGTCTTTATCTCCTTGTCCTACCCTATTCTTCTTCTTTTCTTATTCCTTATCCGTCATAAAACTTCCATCTAATTGCTGTTGTTTTTCAGTTAAATCAGCACCCAGGAGTGCAGGTGGTACGTGAGTGTTGCTCACTGCCATCCCTCTCATCTAGAAGGGTGCTTTTAAACTCAACAATGGGACATTACACAATCTAGTGTGCAACTTTCTCCTTCCATTCAGTGTTACATACTAAAATGATGGCTGTACGAGATAGCAAGGCAGATTTCAAACTAAACTATGTCTTCCCTTATGGACATTCCAATTATGATAAGGAAGTTTTTACACAATAAATTCCTACAAACTGAAATGCTAGTGATCTCCAACACAATTTCTAAATTGCCCTTCCAGAAAGGATGTGGCCCTTACAGTGCTACCAACTCTCTCAGCAATGCCCCAGTGTTCCCACCTGAGACTCAGGAGTGCTTTTCTCCCCCCTCCCCTTTTGGTCTCTTGTCTTTCCCATGTGACTTGCTTTTGCGGAACAGGTGTTCTTACCGAGGAAATGAACTTCATTCATGAGCACTGTAAATGCTGTTGGAATTTATTTGTTTATATGCTATGCCTACTTCTTAGGTGTAATTCATTGAAGAAATCAGTGTGCTGTTGGAGTGTTTTTCATTCATGCCTGTGTACTGGTTAGATTCTATTTCAGAGACAGGAGAAACTGATGAGTATACAGTTCAATATTCTAATCCAAAAATTCAAATCAGAACTACCTCAGAAGTCCCAAACCTTTTGGGTGCTGATATGTCACAAGCAAACATTCCCCATGTGATGGGTTGTAGTCAAAATATAGGAAGACTAAAAGGGGTTCTGGGATAGGGAAAGTCAGTTTTCTTTAAGAATGTACCCCTGGTATGTCAATCACACTGCAGAGGATAGCCCACACTGTGAGCACATGCACAGCACAAAGAAGAGTCAGTGGGCTATAAAAAAAAGAGAGAAAATATGAATTTGGAGAGGGGTGGGAGTGAGATATGGGGAGAGGCATGGGGCAAATGTGATCAATATATACTGTATGCATGTTTGAACTTCTTAAAAATTGTTTACAGTATTATATTAAAGTTTCCAGGTTATGGGTAGAATGTGTATGAAACATGACTAAATTTCATGTTTAGATTTGAGTCCCACCCCTAACATCTAATTATATATTTGTAAAGACCACAATGTGTCATATATATATATATATATATATATATATATATATATATATATATAAAATTCAGGTTCAGGTTTTGTTTTACATATATATAACTTCTGTACCCAGGCACTTTAGATGAATGATGTTTGGTCTGTATTATCAAAATATCAAGAGAAGTGGGATTATGATGATGTTTTGCCAAGGGCTTGTGAGGCAATAGGGCCAGGGTAGAGTACCAGTTTTTACTGAAATAGTGCCCTAGGGGAGACTGTAAATGGTGAGGCTCTATTGGGAGCTGGAGGAAAAACTGTTAAGAGAGTTAGTAGTGGGAATCTTGGGTTAGTGTGATTTTTTTCATTCCTCCATTCATCCTTCAAACAGTAATTGCTTACAAAGAATTTCCCTATGGTCATACTCAATTCGAGGTGCTAGAGACATATTAAAATAAATAAATGTTCTGCTACCATCAAGATTACATTGTACTTTGTGTACACAAGAGAAGATGACAACAAAGATATATCATCGCTGGCAATAGGTGCCATGAAATAAACACCGAACAGAGTAAGAACGCAGATAGTGATGGCATGGAGTCGCAGTGGCTTCCCATATTGTACGGTGTCCTGGACATAGCATTGGAGAGCCTGAGCACACGGGGGTTGGTGGTGCAGAGATGGTTGTTCTTACAGTAGCTCGCAGGTCCTTGAGTTTCTCTTTAGCTTTCTGGATGATGGTGTTGACTCTGGCCCAGAGACTCTGTTGCCACAGATCTCAGGACTCCATGGGGGTCTGGCTATCCAGGTGACCAGATTGTTGACTTCCCAACAAAAAAAAAATACTGTTTTTTTTTTTAATCACCTAAACACAAGTTAAACTATATAAACATAGGTTTAAATGTTTAGCACTTGTTACATAGTTGTTTGTAGAATGTAAAGAAAAAACTTTAGAAATGAACAACCGTTATTGATTTACTTTCACTTACAAATGTTTTATGCATGCATGTGTTTGAGTACATGTGTTACCCAAGTGCAGTACTCACGGAGGTCAGAGGAAGGCATCAGGTTCCCTGGAACTGGATTTAGAGACAGTTGTGAGGATACAGGTATTGGGAGCTCAACTCGTGTCTTCTAGAAGAGGAGTGTGAATTCCTAATTGATGAGCCGTATTACAACTCTAATTTGTTCCAATTTTAAACTGAGATACCAATTTTTCTAAAAAGCAAGATATAACTATAGGGTATTTCTAGAATGGTTTAAACTCACTAGTTTCCAGGTTGTACATGCTACAAACTCTGGAAAAAGAAAAAAATATTACATTTGAGAGGTAAGTTATTAAACTTTTATATTTACCCAATCCTGTAAACTTGAATAATGCTTTTATAATTTTCAAGCTTTTTTTTTTTATGGAAGCCAGCCAAAGAACTGACACCAACCAGTGACTTATTTATATTAACAAATGTCAATGAAAAGGATGCCATTGGAAAGAGCCTTAGAAACACTTGGGTAGAAGCTAAATAAACAATTTCAGCTTTGAATCTGCCTTGTTCAAATTCATAAGAACTGAATGTTAATTTAGAATATAAGAGCAGGAGGGATTACTGTATTATGTTTATGGAGGTTGTAAATAGGCAGAAAGGTAATCCATGCACTGACTGTTCAGTATTTATTCTGGGCCTAGTCTCTTCTAGATGTTGGTGATTTAGCCACAAGCCCAGAAAGAAAGCCTTGCCTTAACAGGGCATACATTGTAGAAGTAACAACAACTTTTTCAAATCACTTGAATTAGCAGCAAAGGTGTGGCTAGAAACCCAGCTTGTGGAATCTCAATACTTCGATCACACCATCATACTATAATTTAGAAAGCATCAAGTCTGGCCTTACCTGCTTAGCATACAGAAAAATGGTTTTGCCACAGATATTTTCATGTATATGTTCATTTAGGTACTTACAGATTTGTCTGTGAAACTGTTAAAATCTCAATGTACATAGGCATAAATGTATTACAATCATCTGTACTTACAGTATCCACATACTGTATTTTTATATCAGTATAATCCATTAGATACAAGAAACATTAGGAAATGTTGTTAGTTCAGAATATCACTATCATTTGTCACTATTAACATCTAATGAGGAATTATTCACCTTATAAAGACATGCAATCAACTTTCTAATTATGGCATGATTTTATTTGAAAGTCCTGCTTTAAGTATTTTACAATTATGAAGGTTAGAGAACAGTGCATTTTCATATAAATAATAAACGCATGGAAAATAAAAAATAAAGTAATAAATAAAAAATAAAAGTAACATTTTATTCATGCTGTTGGAAAGCAGTCTCAAAGGACTCTACAAAAGATGTCATATTTGCATATGAACTCTCTTTGCATATTTGGAGACATGGTATATGAACACTTGGCAACTCACTAATTCCTTCATCATGTCCTCTTTAAACATCAACAAGCTATAACATGACAAGTGTCACTCTGGTGTGACAATACAATAGGACAGGGTAGAGCACATCAACACTTACATATGAGTGATAACCATAAGGAAAAGGTTGAGACTACAGAAATGCAGACAGAAAGAAGGATAAGATCCAATAACACATAAATGAAGTTCAAGTCTATATTGCTAAAAGTAATCACCCAAGAAAGAACTATTGGGAGGCAGTATATGGAAGGGTTTGGAGGGAGAAAAGAGAAGAACAGCATATTGTAGTTTAAGCACAATCTCAAAAATAAACAAAACAAAGCAAAAAGAGTAGTTCAGGCACGGTAGCCTGTGCATTAATCTTGACACTCTGGAGGTGGAGGCAGGAGAATCAGGACTTTATCCTTGGCTACCCAACAAGTTCAAAGTCAGCCCTGGACAATGTGACATCCTTTCTAAAACAATGAAACCAAACAAACAATAGCAACAGAGGAAAAACAGAAAGAGTAAACGGATTGAAGCTCGAGGTAACCTCTAGCCTATTAATTGTTCTAGAAGAAAGTCAAGCCAGGTAAGCAGGCTGATGGGAGAACTTTTTCATATTGGAGGGGGACAAGTGCAAAAATGCAAAAATTAGAATAATGTGTGTCAAGAAGTAATTACATTACAGCAGGGATCTCTCCCATTAAGTATGTAAGTATAACATGTTAAGGAGTTCTCTCTATTTAAACTGTGTGGCTAGTGAATGGAGAGGGGGTGTTACGTCTATGATCTAGAGCAAATGAGCTGTATGTTTAAGGGTCAAATATAACAAATTTGACGATGTTATTCCTGAAAGACCAGAGTTTAGTTTAACGGTGAAGGAAGATGGTGAGATGTGAAAGCAGAACACAAAGCAAATGAGGGATCCCATAGACTGCTTTCTCGTGGGACAGGACGTGGTCACATGCTATTAGCATAAGTTCTGTTTGTCACACGTCATGTCTTCATCTTTTCAATATCACTATGGTCCACACGTAACTGTGCACTTTGTAGTCTACATAATGTGACAGTAATACTACCATAACAACAGCACTGAATAGCACCAGTTTCCCCTATATACATGCAGGGGTTCCTGCAGGCAGCTCATAAGCTCTCTTTATTTAATTTGTAATGTGTTTTTATTAGTTTTTATGTATGAGAGTTTCCCTGCATGTATTATGTGTACCACCTGTGTGCCCAGGGTCTGTGGAGGCCAGAAAAAGGATAATTTCCCTTGGAACTGGAGTTACACACACTTGTGAGCTGCCGTGTGGGCACTGGGAATCAAACTCAAGTAATTTGGAAGAACAGACAATATTCTTCACCACTGAGCTATGTCTCCAGACCCTCACAAGCTCTTTTCTGTCTCGCTTTCCTTATATATATAATAGAGGAGAAGAAAATAAGCCACATTCCTAGAAATACAAACAGCATATGTCTTACTTCATATGTGGACTTGATTTTAAAACTTTTTAAAATGAAAAGCATGTGTATTCACGTAATATACACATATGTAAGACATGAAAGTAGAAGGACACTATTTGGGGGGAATGAAGAGCGTCGGTGGAAAGGGAATGACACATGGTAGTGGAGCTTGACTGTGATTGAAGTCCATGTATAATTGTGTCATAACAAAACCATTTATCTCATGCTAACTAAATGTTAATTTAGTGTGTGCCTGCATATGGAGGCCAGAAGTTATTGGGTATCTTCTTCTATTTTTCTCTACCTTAGAGTTTGGAAGTTGTTCATTGACTCTGGAGCTCTCCCTTTTGGCTAGACTGGTTGGCCATCAGGCCTCCCAGAGTCCTATATCCATTCCTCACCCCCCAGAGTTGGGCATCAGGCATGTACCACCATGACTCCCTTTTACATTGGTGGTAAGGGTCAAATCAGGCCCTCCTGTTTGTGAGGCAAGCC
>CABHPR010147611.1:0-18363 GCA_902168415.1 Peromyscus melanophrys
ACCCACAGACACACCTGAACTAGAGAGAACAGAGAAGAGGGACACAGGGATGAATCTGTAAACACTTCAAGACAGAGGAGTATAGTTTTCAAGTTTAATTTATGTTTTAATTATATCCAGTCATTCATTTGTTTACATGTATTTGTGTATAGGAGCATAAGGAGGTCAGAGGACAATTTGCAAAAGTCAGTTCTCTCCTACTATGTGGATCCTGAGGACAGAACTTGAGTGAGGGCACCCATACCCACTATGTACCCACTGAACCATATTGCCAGCTAAGGGGTAATATTTTGATGGGAAGATAAGTCATAAAAGATTTTCTCAATACAAAACAGACCAGTGTTATGATAATCAAACATTGTGGTCCTTAACTGCTTCTCAGTTTTTAAGGTTTGATCGAAGATAGACTGTGGTCCCTGGGTTCAAAGTCCATGCTTAATACTAAATAGAATTGTGGAGTCAATAGTTTCTCAGCATCCCTGTCTTGGTCTGAAAATTCTTAATTCAAGTTTTAATCCCCACTGTAGTCAGCAGGTCTCAAGAGACCTGCTGGAAAGATACTGAGCTTGGAGGGCAGATCCTTGAGAGTGGGACAAGAGTCAGAGCTAGAGCCCTGACCTGGAACTTCCTGCCTGCAGAACTGTGATCAAGACATTATTATGTTGTTTTAACTTTGGCACAGTGGCTGCACCTTAATCTACTGCCATTTTAGCCAGCAAATATTCACAGTTACTGGCCTGCTTCTCTAGCGGTGGCCTGGCCGCTTATTATGTAGCCTGGTGGGAATTTTACTCCCACAAGCACCAACCCTGTTGCTGCTGCTAAAGGTAGCTGTAACTAAATCTCTATTGTTCTGATTATGCGTGAGACTCGAGAGTCAAAGGCTGGGGTGAAAACCTGCCGCTCAGAGAGGCTGAGGAGCAACTAACTAACCCTCTCTCATTGCTGGCAGCCATGGAAGACCCTTGTATCTGCTCTGCCAAACCAGAAATACCTGAACCACTCCAAACCCCACCCTACTACCTCCTGCATCTCTCTATCTCTCTCGGTTGCCCCCTGAGGCTCTATGATTACTTTCTGTCAACTAGTTGCTAACTCAGTCTCCTGACTCAAGGTTAGTTTTATTTAATTAATACAAATGCAAACTCAGTGTGATCTAATACCCACCAACATTTCTCCCCTTTTGTCTAAAAAGAATTGAAAGGTTTTAATTCTAACACAATAAAATTACATACAGGAAGAACAATTATCAGGTATTTTCTAAATAAAAAGGAAAGATTTTGACATTAATACAATAAAACTATATACAATAAGAACAATTATCAAGTAAGTATTACACTCACATTGTTCAGTCTATCTGTATTTTGCAAATTTAGAGTAACTACTTTATTACCTATCCTCTCTTGGTGAGTCCAAAATTTTGTACCTAATTCACTTTCTATCCTAATTTGCATTACCAACCCAAAACTATCTTCTTAGACCTCAAAACATTTTCTCAGAAAAACAATTTAAGTTTTTATGTCTCTCAACCTTGTATACTTTATACCAAATACTGTGGGATGTCTTTCTGTATACTGTGAATATGTGTGGCTCCCATTGGATAATAAATAAAGCTGTTTTGGTCTATAGTAAGAAAGCTTGGGCTGGAGAGATGGCTCAGTGGTTAAGAGTACTGACTGCTCTTCCAAAGGTCCTGAGTTCGATACCCAGCAACCACATGGTGGCTCACAACCATCTGTAATGAGATCTGGTGCCATTTTCTGGCCTGCAGCCATATGTGCAGACAGAACACTGTATACATAGTAAATAAATCTTTAAAAAAAAAAGAAGGAAAGAAAGAAACAAAGCTTATAGCAAGGCATGAAATCCAAACAGAGATACAGAGAGAAGAAGGGCAGAGTCAGGAGAGACAACAATCCAGCAGAGTCAAGATTTGCCAAAGGAGCTACAAGATGCCAGCAGACCAGTAATGCCATGACCATGTGGCAACATATAGATTAATATGAATGGGTTAACTTAAGATGAAAGAGTTAGCTAGCCCGAAGCTTAAGCCATAGGCCATAAGTTTGTGGTTAATATAAACCTATGAGTGATCATTTTATAAGTGTCTGCAGGACCACAGGTGGGAGAAATCTTCCGGGCAATCCAGATGGGACTGGAGAAATTACTGACTACACTGCTCTATTATATATCCTATCTTAGTGAGTACAAAATTTTGTACTTAATTCACTTCCTATCCTAACTTGCATTACCAACCCAAAACTAACTCCTTAGACCTCAAAATATTTTCTTAGAACAATTTAAGTTTTTATGTCTCTCCACCTTATACACTTTATACCTCTCTTGTGAGTTTCTTTTCTAAATTTGGTAACAAGGAAAACTACAGCTATCTAGTCTTCAACCTCATCAGAGACCCAAGAAGGATATAATATTACTGGAGCAAACAGGAAGTACAGAGCAAGCAACTTCCAAACCTGTTGAAATTACAGAAGCAGCTGATTGCCTGGATAGTCACCCAAATTTCCTCTGCACCATTGGGGCATTTGTCTTTGGCCTACAGACCTAGAATATCTGGCAGACTTTTTTTGTGAAGAAGGAATTTTGAAGGACTGTCCCACCTTGTTTTGGCAAAGTTCAGCAGTCTTTTTTCTTTGTGTCCTGTTTGTCCAGTTTGTAGAGTATACTGTCAACAATCAAGGCAAGGGCAGTTTCTTGCCCGAATGGCTGTTTTGTTACATTGGAAGCAAACTCCATATGGAGGTTCTTTGATGCCCATCATCCTTTTCTGAATTAAATTGGTGCTTCCAGGAGCAGACATGTCTCACTGTCATGAAAAGCCTTATGTTATTAAAACATTTAAAATGTCATATTCTGTAGGTCTTTGAAGTGTTTGAAGACCATCCAGCTATTTAAAATATATCTGTTTGACCTTGAAAACATACCGATCATGACTATAAGTTTGATTGTTATATAGATGACTAATTACTAATCTATCTTTCTTTATTATCCTAAATAGTTTTCAAGCACTAAAACTTTACATTACATTTTTAAATGAGCTGCATAGGTACAATACCTTATATACAGTATAACAAAAATAACCTTAAATTTGTATCAATATACAAAAATCCATACCAATGTAAAATATTTGAGATTAGTGGTTAGTCACAAGTAGACTCAACAATTCACACTTTTATCCCATCATTTCTGTAGTATATTCCCCCTTTTTTCCCTTCAAAAAGAGATCCCTGAATCTAACCTTCTTTGTTCAGCTTTTTTCCTGACCATAACCAGTAATAACTTGTAACCAACCCCCAAACAATGATAAACATCCATAATCCATTGAACAATCAAAAACCACCTACCTCACCTCTTGGAAATGTTTGTGTCACATTCTCTAGACTGCTTCCTGTTGTTTGGGGGCAATGACATCTTTAGAGGATCCTGAGAAAATAGGGATAATGATCAAGTCCTGGGAAAGCTAACTGTGTCATTTGTTGTACAGTTTCTGTGTGATAGGAAAGTGTAGAGCTTATCTGAAGTCTTGGCTGAGTAGTCTGTAAGGCTGGATCATCTCATTTGGTAGCTTTGAAGTTGTTCTGGATGTAGACTTTTGAGGAAATTGCAACAGAGGCAGTCTGAGAGGCTAGATCATCTGGGATCCTTATCTTTATTGATGTTTGATCCTCTTTTTCTTTTTGAAAACATACAAACTTTTAAAGGTAACACACACACATACACACACACACGTATATATATCTGTATTAACACAAGTATGGAATGTGCAGTTAAAGATGTTTTTTTTGTTCAATGCTTGAGTAGGTAAAAGGTATCCGTTAACTTTATAAGTCTATTTGGACTGTATAACCAAAACTCTATCCATGCCATATGAAAGGATAGCATGTAATAATAAGTCATGAGGACTCTAGCCAACAAGATTTATCATATCTCATCCAGTCTCAGAACTGTTCCCATGTCAAGGGATCAGCTTATACATCACCTGTCCTGTAGTCTTTCTTGGCTTTTTCTCTCAGTCTGCCTACAGTCAAGATCTTCAGGAGGCCTCTCCCAGTCAAATCTGATCTCTATTAATTTTGAAAAGAACTATAATTTTTTGTTTCCTATGGAAATAAAGGCATAACTTGTCCCTTAACACAACATATTTTCTGACTTCCATTTTGAAGTTAAGACTCTTAAAATATGTAGGTTGGTTTGATTTAGCAGTTTTCGTAATCTAATGTCTCTCAGTAGCTATTTTTTTTTTTTTGCACATTAGCATTTAAAAAATTCAAAGCCAGCAAAGCACCTTACAGGATCCAGACACCCTGTGTGTTTCCCATCTTTATGCGGCTTATTCTTTTTATATTACTTTATTCTTTCTTTAAATATTTTTAAACTATTTATTTTTTCTATGACTGTCTATACTCATTTTCTACTGTATTTATTTTACAGTTTTCTCTGTCTGGACTGCTTACTGCATGCCTGCAGCCTTCTCTGATTGTATAAGTCAAGCCTTAAACCTGCCATGTAGCTCCATCCATATGTACTGGCTAGTTCAACAGCTACACAATGGCTGAGAGCCTTGTCTCTATACACAGTGACCCACTTGAGAAACTGTAGCACTAGGAAGCCAAGTCTGGCTTCTTGTTTGTGTGTTTGAAACTTTTAAAAAAGCTTTCTTAGGTCCTATGTGGAAATATGTCTCCCTCATTGGGTGCCATATGTAACATGCTTCAGTGCTTTTCTTTGGGCCTCCAGCTCACAAATAATGACAGGGAGACTTATTAATTTTGAGAGCTTGGCCTATAGCTTAGGGTTGTTCTTAACTAGCTCTGATAACTTAAATTAACCCATTTATATTAGTCTATGTTCTATCACAAGATGTTACTTCTCTTCCATGTTGTACCTACTGTTTCCTCTCCATGTCTCCTGGCATCCTGTGTGCCTAGATTCCTCCTCCTTTTCCATTCTCTTCTGGGAAATGCTGCCTATACCTCCTATCTAGCTATTGGACATTTGACTTTTTATTACAGCAATCACAGCAAATACATCTCCACATAGTGTACAAATAATCCACAACACTCTTGTTTACCAGTTCTCAGGCTAAGGTAGTGCTTAATGCAACCCTGGGGGACTAAGACAGCCCAAAGTTCATTGGGAAGCTGCAAGTCTAGAATATTGGCTAAAGCTGGCTAAGTGCTGGTGAGTGCAACATAAGCAATTTATAGGCATTATCCCATCCATATAACAACCCTAGGAGACAGGTAACATACCCATTTTTGCAGGTAAGAAAGCTGAAACCTAGATAGCAGGGTAGCCTGGAAATCACAGTAATTGATTTACATGTGCTTTGGCATAAGGCCAGTGAAGCCACTTGTTTCATGATGCTGAGATACCTTAGTTACACCGTTAGTGCCACGTATCATTCCTTCCTACTCTGTTCTTACTGTGTTGAAAATTGCCAGAAACCCAACTTTACATTTTAATTTGTTTTTGTTTTTGTTTTTCGTTTTTAAGAACAGGGTCTTTCAATGTAGTCCTGGCTATCATGGAACTCATTTTATAGACCTAGACCATGCTAGCCTTGAACTCAGAGATCAACCTGCTTTTACCTCATGAGTGCTGGGATTAAAGGTCATACCACCACTACCCAACATAAATCAAATTTTAAAAGTATTTATTTTAATCTTATGTATATGCATGCTTTGCCTTCATGTATGTGTATACACTATGGTGTGTCTGGTGCCCAAGGAACCAGAAGAGGGAGTTGAATCCCCTGGAGCTGGATTTAAGGACAATTGTGAACTGGGGGTTGGGAACTAAACCAGAGTCTTCTATAAGAGCATCCAGTGCTTGCAACCTCTGAGTCATTTCTCCAGCCCAACATTTAAATTTTAATCCATATGGATACTATTGAACATATTAAATATGACAAATGTAGCTGATTAAATGTCCTCAGAAAGAGTTATGGCCTTGTCCATCATCTGGAGAGTGCTTAATTAGCATGTATGAGGTCCTGGGTTCAATGTATAGCATGCATCACAAAAGGAAACATTAAAAAAATACAAATAAAGCTTTAGGGTTGGAAGTACAGTCCTGGAGAAGAGTTTCTTAATATGTGTAAAGCCTTGGATTCCATGGCCAGAATAATAACAAAATTTCTCCAGTGGAATCTAAAATACAGGAGACCAAATGGAGAGCTGATGAATTTGGCTCCAGGACAGAAGGCACACAAACAGAATACAGTAGTATATTGCTTAGAACTAATTGGGACCAAATTAATCCCATTTCTACACCAACCCCTGCTGTAATAAGATGTTTTTCTTTCTTTTTGAGACAGTGGCTCATGGGGCCCAGGCTAGCCTAGAATGTGTAAATAACCTAAAGGTGACCTGGAATTTTTGCTTTTCTCCCTGTCTTCCAAGAACTGGGTTTATAGGCTCCCGGTTTAAGAAACCTTCAATTCTATCTTTATCTAGACTACGGATGCTTGTTGAGCCTTCCTAAGGATTTGGAAATGATGGCTGTTAGGTCCCAAAAGAAACTCAGGACAAATGGCTAACTGAGGTAAGTATTAGCATACCAAAGAGATGCTAGCCTCTAGGCTCACTCAGTATCTGTGACTCCTCTCTGCTATTCTCACCCCCAACTCCAAACGTCTCCAGTCCAGGGGTTTCTCTTCCCTTCTCACAGCTTCTGATTCCTAGAAAAATCTGTCATTTTGGCCATGCTCTCAAGGTTCCTTCTCTCTTGGCTCCTCTTGTTGTTCTGTTGGTTCACTCTTTGTTCTCTTGGTCCTCAGCTCTGGGGTCTTGGTCTCTCCTCTTGACCCTCTCTCCTCTCTCTCCTTCTCCTCTCTCACGCCCACTCCACTGTCAGCTGTATTCTTCCTCATATCTACAACAAAAACCTTCTCCTCAACCATACCTTGAAGCTTTCATGGCCTCATTATGTGATGCAAGAGATCCACTGCCACCTTGTGGCACACACTGGAAATTCAGGGATAGGACTGAAGGAAATAAAGGTGGAAAGGGTGAGGCAGGGCAGCTAAGGATGACCTTGAACTCCTGATCCTCCTGTTTACACCTCCTGAGTGGATTGTTTTTCTTGTATGTGTGTTTAGTTTACGGGTAATATTCTTTTAATTCTTTATGTATGCTAACTCTAAAAATTAAGTTAAAAATTTAATTTTACACAATGGTGGTTGCTTAATGCTTTTATTTTATTTACTAATTTTTACATCTTTTATTTACTTTTGTGTGTGTTTGCAGGTACACATGTATGTGGCTGCCAGTGGAGCCCTGGGAACAACCTCAGGTTTCATTCCTCTGGTGCCATCCACATTTTTTGATACAGGATCTCTCACTGGTCTAGAACTCACCAAGTGGGCTGGGCTGGCTCGTTGGTGAATCTGGGGATCTGCCTGTTTGTGCTTCTTTAGCACTGGGGTGGTTAGCACTGGATGCCACACCTGCACTTGGCTTTTATTATTATTAGCACATCTGAATGTTTTTAAATACGGATTCTGATACTCAAATTCAAGTCTTTGTGCTTTCAACATAAACACTTTACTGACTGAGTTACCTTAATGGGTTCCAAAGTGGCCATGTTTATAGGAAGTTACTCAAGCAGATTCAATGGAGACAACCTGTTTTTCAAATGTGTTTAAGTGTTTACTTGCATATATGTATGTATGTGTACTACATGTATGCCTAGAAGAAAGCATCAGATGTTCTGGATGAACTGGACTATAGATGACTGTGAGCTGCTATATTTTTGCTGAGTATTGAACCGAGGTGAATTTCAGGAGCAGGAAGTGCTCTTAACCACTGAGTCATCACAGAACAAATTTTTAACACACTAAAAAGCTGGGAATCATTAGTGACTATAATTTTGATCATTTTTAAGAAGCAAAGATATGTTTCTGTTTTACCAATCTGGAATGGACCTCATGGAGTGATCATTGAGCATGACAAAGTTCCAGCATTTCAACATTGAAGACCTCACTTTTCCAGAACCTTTTTGTTTTCATTTTTATTGATTCTTAATGTTAATGCCTTTCCCTTTGGGAAATTTTGTGTGGGCTTTGGAAAAGGATAAAAAAATGTGTACAGCAATAGCCTCTCTAAACAAAATATTCTTTGGAAAAACTCCCTGCCCCCTCAGAACCAGAAGTTCCAATGTACCCTTCTAATTACACCAAGAACAGGAAAGTTAGAGATTTACAAAACACACTTGATCCCAAGGATGAAATGCCTACAATTCAGATTCAGAGCCTGGGCCATTAAGGGCAAGAGTTCATTCTCTGTAATAAATACAGAGAAATCAGAAATGTACAATATAATGGGAAAAGAATAAGGCATCAGGACCTTCCCTTTTGGGAGCATTATGAGGGGAACAGGCCCATATGGTAAGATTAAGAAAATTGTAATATAGCGTCTGCTCTCCAGAAGTCCTTTCCCCAAAGTCAGGCATTTGGATAAGGGTCTCCATTCCCTTAAGGGCTTGAGGAAAGTTCCTGCTTGATAAAGCAGTCATTCTCATCTCTAGCAAGAGGAATTTAAGGCTCTTCCATTAACATATGACTGGTACCTATTGTCAAGGTCATTTCTAGATTCCTCAACCCTTAATCTTAAACCATATCTCAGCTCACGTCTCTTGTCTCCAGTTTAACCCTATGTGTAACTATAGAGTATAAAAGGTGTAGTATTTTTTTAAATAAATGCCTGCTGGCAGCCATCCTGATTCACCCTCAGATCCTGTGTCTTCCCCTCCCCAACACAACCCCCTATAGGAACTTCACACGTCCTCTTTGGAACCTGAACACTCCCCCCTGCCAAAGCAGGTCTTTGGCACTTATCAGTTAGAATACACAATAGGCATTAGATGGAGGCAGGGGTGATGAAGTTGCACTTTAGAGTACTGGAAATAACAGTACTGGATTAATTGTATTCTTTACAGAATTAAGCTATGAGGTGGTACTCAAATTACTAATTACTACCACTTTTATTAATGTAGTACATGTTTGCATTCAGGATTTCAGAGTCTTATAGCCTTATCCCAAATTCCATTCCTGTCTATAGCACTGTTAGCTTAGTTAACAGTGTTTAGTGATCTTGTCTCTACATAATCATGTTTCTACCATGGTACTGGAGATTAAGATTTAAGGCCTTGATCACATCAAGCAAGTGCTCCATGCCTGCACTCCATCCCAGCTCTTTGCTGCCCTTTGAAAAGTCAGCTGTTACTCACAAGTTCTTCACTTATTTTTTTAATCATTACTTCTTCACTTATTTTTTTCCTTTTCTTTTATTTGAACCAGTTGTTAGAATTCTGTACATGTGCAGCTCGGGGTCTTGTCTGGAGCCTTATTACATCATCAATGGGCGACTGCGTCCCAGCCTTAAAGCCGGACATGCACCTCCACGCTCTCTCTGTGCCTTTCTGTTTCCTCTCTGCCAGGCCTTGCTTCTCCATCCTATCCCCTCTTCATTTTAATAAAGCCCATTCTAACTCTGGTAGCCATGGCTCATGACTCTTGAGCTGAACAACCAGCGCCGTCTATCCTTTCAACCGTATCTTACCATGTTGTCCAGGCTGTCCTGGAATCCATAATCCTCCTATCTCTGCTTTCTGATACTGGAATTACAGTGTATGCTAGCAGGCTTAGTTTATTTATTGTTTTACCTTCTAATTGTGAAAAAATGAAGATTCTGCTGTTATCTGCCTTGAGCTTCATTTCTTCCCACTTTACATTTGTGGCTTTGACTTAGGAAGCAGTATTATCAGCAAGTTTGCAGCAAAAGTTGGTTTCCTGGTAGCTGTACTTCCTGTCCCCAGCGCGAAGGTTGTCCTGAGGCCTCCTTTCCAGCAACCCAGGTGACCTATGCTTCTGGCAGGAAGGATGGTGTCCTCTTCCTAGGGCACCTGGTTCCATGTGTCCTTCCTTCTCCTGAGACAACTTCTTGCCCTGCACCCTGTAGATTCTATCCTATGTAGGCCCTCTTCCAAAGCCTCCTCAACTGCCCTGCATAGGCAGCCCTGTTTTCCTCCTGTGGCTTATTCACTAAATCTCTGCCATTGTGACTACTGAGTGATTAATTAATGGCAAAATTTGTCATTTAAAATTTTCCATTCTTTCATCTTCTAATCTAGAAGTGGAAGAAATAGCACTAACAGCTGAAACCAAACCTGGGATCTTGCATGCTTGGCAAAGGTCTTATAACCTACTTCCCCAAACCAAGTGAACACAGGCAGCAACATTAGCGCTCACCTGCAGTTGAATAAAGTATCTTAGAACCCCATGGCACTGTTGTGCCCAGATCGTAGGGACCCCCAAAAGACCACCACGGAGACTGAATCCCATACGTAAAAATGAAGAGTCTTTGTTATCGTCAAGTTCTGGGCTGGGTTTCTGTCTGTCTGACACAGTGGTGAGAGCAGAGAGCCTGAGCCCAGGCAGGGTAGGGTTTCTATCATAGCAGAGGTTAGGGTGAGGGGATTTCCAGGGTGCAGGACCCTGACTGACTGACATTTGTCTAGGGGTATAGGGAGGGAATGTTTGGAATGTCAGGTATTTACCCTGAGATGCAAGTGCCCCCTGGGCAGGGTCAGGTCATGGCTTCTGGATCTGAGTGTTGCCTGCCAGTAAGCCTGTCACAGAAGCTATGTCTGGTCCTGTAAGCCGTCATGGCAGCTGTGTGGTCAAGCTGTTTTGGACCCCCCTACACCAGCACTTCTGAACATTCACTCTTACCTGCTATACTGTGGTAAATGCCTGGTCTGACTTATCCAACTCTTGACAGGTCAAATGTGGTGGTAATATGACTATAATTCTAGCTCTTAGAACAGCAGTTCTCAGCATGTGGATTGAGACCCATTGGTGGTGTGGAGTGTTCAATGACCCTTTCATGGTGTGTGTGGGGGTGTTGCATTTCAGATATCCTGAATATCAGGTATTTACATTGCAATTCATAACAGTAGCAAACTTTATAAAGTAGCAACAAAAACAATTTTATGGTTGGGGTCAGCACAACATGAGGAACTGTATTAAAGGGTTGCAGCATTAGGAAGGTTGAGAGCCATTGTCTTAGGAGGTAGAGACAGGAGGATTCAGAATTCAAAGTTATCTTACATAGTGAGTTTAATGAGACCCTGTTTCAAAAGGATAAAATGACAAATATCAATTAACAAAAGATATCCCACATGAGACACATAATACCCACAATATATGAGTGGCAGCACACTAGCACCCTTGCTTACAAAAAACTGGTCAGTAAATAGATTCCCTGCTGTTTATTTTTGTCTGTTTGGTGTTAGTTTTTGTCTCAGAAAAGTGTTGGCTCACTCTGAATTGTTCAACCTTGGGGAGTGAATGAAGCTCAATGAATATTATTGTCACAATCATGTCTCAGGAAAGTTTTTTTCCCCCAAACCATATTTAAAGGTGTTTTCACTACTTAGTAGTAATATGTCAGTAAAGGAACTCTTTTTTTTTGAGATTTAAAAGGACTGTTTATTATTATTATTATTATTATTATTATTATTATTATTATTATTATTATTATTATTATTATTGGTTTTTCGAGACAAGGTTTCTCTGTGTAGCTTTGGAGCCTGTCCTGGAATTCACTCTGTAGCCCAGGCTAGCCTCGAACTCACAGAGATCCGCCTGCCTCTGCCTCCCAAGTGCTGGGATTAAAGGTGTGTGCCACCACCGCCCGACTATTTTTACTTTTAATCCACTTGCCATTCCTTAGGATTTAGTGATTTGATTTTTTTCTCTCTCTTTTTTTAATTAAGAGATTTTCTATTCATTTTACATATCAACCACAGATTCCCCTGTCCTCCCTTCTCCAACTCCCCAGCCTTTCTCCACAACCCACCCCCCATTCCCACCTCCTCCAAGGCAAGATTTCCCATGGGGAGTCAGCAGAGGCTGGTACATTCAGTTGAGGCAAGTCCAAGCCCTTATCCCCCGCACCAAGGCTGCACAGAGTGTCTCACCATAGGTACCAGGTTCCAAAAAACCAGCTCATGCACTAGGGACAGGTCCCAGTCCAACTGTCTGTGGGGCCCCCAGACAGTTCAAGCTAAACAGCTGTCTCGCTTATCCAGAGGGCCTAGTCCAGTACCATGGGGCTCCTCAGCTATTGGTTCACAGTTCGAGTGTTTTCACTAGTTTGGCTAGTTGCCTCTATACT
Source organism: Peromyscus melanophrys (assembly GCA_902168415.1). Taxonomy (NCBI): domain Eukaryota; kingdom Metazoa; phylum Chordata; class Mammalia; order Rodentia; family Cricetidae; genus Peromyscus; species Peromyscus melanophrys. The sequence continues at coordinate 12,201 of CABHPR010147611.1, forward strand.
TTTTCCAATCATGGTCTTGATATCTCTTGCTCATAGAATCCTTCCTCTCTCTCGTTGACTGGACTCCTGGAGCTCTGCCTCAGTCCCGGCTGTGGATCTCTGCATCTGCTTCCATCAGTCACTGGATGAGGGTTCTATGATGACAGTTAGGGTATTCAGCCATCTGATCACCAGAATAGGCCAGCTCAGGAACCCTCTCAACCATTGTCAGTAGTCTATGGTGGAATCATCTTTGTGGATTCCTGGGGACCTCCCTAGCACTCTGCTTCCTTCTCCCAATCCCATGGTGTCTTCATTTATCATGGTATCTCTTTCCTTGCTCTCCCACTCTGTTCCTGATCCAGCTTGAACCTTCCACTCCTCTAAGCTCTCATCCTCTGTCCCTTGGCCTCCATTACCCTCCCTTACCCCCAGTTTGCTCATGTAGATCTCATCCATGTCTCCATCACTAGGCAATCCCTATGTCTTTCCAAGGGTCCTCCTTACTAGCTAGCCTCCCTGGAACTGTGGGATGCAGTCTGGTTATCCTTTGCCTTACATCTAGTATTCACTTTTGAGTGAGTACATACCACGTTTGTCCTTCTGAGTCTGGGTTACCTCACTCAGGATAATATTTTCTAGTTTCATCCATTTGCCTGCAAACCTCATGATGTCATTGTTTTTCTCTGTTGAGTAGTAGTTCATTGTGTATATGTGCCACATTTTCTTTATCCATTCTTTGGTTGAGGGGCATCTAGGTTGTTTCCAGGTTCTGGGTATTACAAATAATGCTGCTATGAACATAGTTGAGCATGTGTCCTTGTGGTATGATTGAGCATTCCTTGGTATATGCCCAAGAGTGATATAGCTGGGTCTTGAGGAAGATTGATTCCCAATTTTCTGAGAAACCGTCATACTGATTTCCAAAGTGGCTATATAAGTTTGCATTCCCACCAACAGTGGAGGAGCATTCACCTTGCTCCACATCCTCTCCAACATAAGCTGTCTTCAGTGTTTTTTTATTATAGCCGTTCTGACAGGTGTAAGGTGGTATCTCAGAGTCGTTTTGATTTGCATTTCCCTGATGACTAAGGATGTTGAGCAATTCCTTAAATTCTTTTCATCCATTTGAGCTTCCTCTGTTGAGAATTCTCTGTTTAGCTCTATTGCCCATTTTCTAATTGGACTGTTAGATATTTTGATGTCTAGTTTCTTGAGTTCTTTATATATTCTGGATATCATCCCTCTGTCAGATGTGGGGTTGGTGAAGATCTTTTTCCATTCTGTAGGCTGATGTTTTGTCTTATTGACCGTGTCCTTTGCCCTACAATAGTTTCTCAATTTCAAAAGGTCCCATTTATTAATTGTTGTTCTCAGTGTCTGTGCTACTGGTGTTATATTTAGGACATGATCTCCAGTGCCAATGCATTCAAGACTACTTCCTACTTTCTCTTCTATCAGGTTCAGAGTAACTGAATCTATGTTGAGGTCTTTGATCCACTTGGACTTAAGTTTTGTGCACGGTGACAGATACGGATCTATTTGCAATCTTCTACATGTTGATATCCAGTTATGCCAGCACCATTTGTTGAAGAGGCTTTCTTTTTTCCATTGTACAGTTTTGGCTTCTTTTTCAAAAATTAGGTGTTCATACGGGTGCAGATTAATTTCAGGGTCTTCAGTTTGGTTCCATTGGTCCACGTGTCAGTTTTTATGCCAGTACCAAGCTGTTTTTATTACTGTAGCTCTATAGTAGAGCTTGAAGTCAGGGATTGTGATGCCTCCAGAGGTTGTTTTATTGTACAGGATTGTTTTGGCTGTCCTGGATTTTTTGTTTTTCCCTATGAAGTTAAGTATTATTCTTTCCAGGTCTATGAAGAATTGTGTTGGGATTTTGATGGGTATTGCATTAAATTTGTAGATTGCTTTTGGTAAGATTGCCATTTTTACTATGTTAGTCCTACCTATCCATGAGCATGGAAGATCTTTCCATTTTCTGATATCTTTTTCAGTTTCTTTCTTAAGAGACTTAAAGTTCTTATTCTTTATTTGCTTATTTAGAGTTACCCGAAGGACTTTTATATTATTTGTGGCTATTGTAAAGGGTGATGTTTCTCTGATTTGTTTCTCAGCCCATTTGTCATGGGCTGTATATAGGAGGGCTACTTATATTTTTTTGAGTTAATCTTGTATCCTGCCACATTACTGAAGGTGTTTATCAGCTATGGGAGTTAAAGGAACTCTTTTAAAAAATAATTTACTTTTAGCCAGGCAGCAGAGGTGCACATCTTTAATTCTAGCACTTGGGAGGCAGAGGCAGGTGGATTTCCAAATTCGAAGCCATCCTGGTCTGCAGAGTGAGTTCCAGGAAAGCCAGGACTACTCAGAGAAACCCTGTCTCAAAAATAAAATAAAATAAAAATCTATTTATCCACCAGTAAGAAGGGTTAAATTAGATCCTCATTTCTTTTCCTGCACAAAAATGAACTCCAAATAGATGAAAGATTTTAATGTAAGACATGAAACCTTAAAACTGATGGAAGTAAATATCTAGGTTGCTCAACAAATAGGGCCACAATTTGACAAGTGTGATCTCATGAAATTATAAGGCCTCTACACAGAAATGCAAGCAGTCAAGAGAAACTACTCTTTTTACATGCATAATTATCTCAGATCAATGTAGCATGTCATCTCTGTCAGATACATGTCCCCTATAAGGGTGGTGTGTGCAGGCAAGCATGCTATGTCAACTTATATCAAGACCAAGCATGCTGAGGCTGCTAACCAGCAGAGGGAAGCTATTGTTCCCTAGTCCTGAGCTCTAGTTCTGGGTCAAACTACTTTCTTTGTTTTCCTCCATCTCTGCTCTGGAAGAGCCAGCAGACCTTGAGATGCCTGTGCCCTTCCTCAGATGCTGTTCCCCATCAGCTGCCTTCCTGGGACAGCTGGAGGGGGGCTCTTTCTTGAGGGAGCAGATCTGCAGCATAGAGCTGAGGTCTGTCCACTGCTGCCCATGTTAACTCTGTTTATGTGTGTTGCACATGCACATGCTTGATTGCCCCTATGTGTAAATAAGTAAAATACAAGAAGTAGAAAAATTATTTCTTACTTTGTTTACTGTTAGTCAACTAAGAATTGTCCATATTCCAGAACGAGGTGATTCCCCCATTCCCCAGCCCATCTTCAGTAACTCAGTACCAATGGCCCTGTCATCACTAAAGGCCAATGCAACATGTTCCCATTGTCACCACCATTGAATTTTTCTTATGCACATGCTCCACACCCCCTATAAATCCTGTGCCATCACAGCCCACTCTGTCTTTGTCTCTGTCTCTGTCTCTCTCTGTCTCTCTCTCATGTGGCAATCTTTTGCATCCCCCACACCATCCTCCATCCACAGTAAATCTTTTAAGTAATGACTGTTGTATAGTGTGATTTGTGTGTGTGTGTGTGTGTGTGTGTGTGTGTGTGTGTGTGTGTGTGTGGCATTCCTTGGCCTTGATTGCCAAGGTACTATTTCACTGAAAAACTCTTTCATAGTTATCATGACTTAGATAGGCGCTTCCAATGTTTGTGCTCCTTCTGAGGTCTGAACCACACAGGGACCCCACCTCTCTATTCCACCCCAATCAGATTCACCTTCTGGCCCACAAATTGCTTGGGCAGTGTCAACACTTTCCTGAGTCCAAGGAAGTGACTGTTGAGCATCTGGTACCTCTCTGGTACTCTAGAGGTAGAGGAACCTCAGCCACGGTATTTAAGGCCATGGTGACCCTCTTCACTAAACCCAATCTGGGCCCTTTCCCTAGGGTGAGGCTTCATTTCTGAGTTTAGCTTTTTGCCTTCTGGATTCACTTGAAAGCCCTGGTACCAGGTACCTTGTCTCCTCTAGCAGCACCTTTGGCCTCCCCATTGAGTGTTGTGACAACCCACTAAAAACTTGTGTCTTCCCTGTTCCATCCTCCCTGAATCTTGGTGATTCCCTCTCTACAGGGTTAGAATCTTCCTCTCTTTATCAACATGGGACTGATGTTGTCTATACCTTCTGGATCCCCATTGGGATGCCTCTTAGAAAACCTCCTGGCCTCTCCTCCTGGCATCCAACCTGAAAAGTCCCAAACTTTCACTTTTGCAATCAAATCTGGCCTCAATATCCCTTAGACAATCAATCCAAATGTGGCTGCCCAAGGGCATCCTAGATCCCAGTATTATCCTGGACTCTTACAAATACTGCAAGTGATTGGGGGAGATAGAAAGAGTTTCCCCATTCCCCATTTCTCTTTTCTCCATTCCAAGTCTGGTTTGTTTTTGTTTGGTCTCCGCCCAACCCCCGTTCCAGTCCCACCCCCTGTAGTGGGTAGCTGTTCCAGCTTTGACCTTGAAGCACTGCCCCTTGTGAAGCAGCAGGTAACTGTTACATCTGTCTATGACCTGTCCCTGGGGCATGACCTTTTTGGGCCTTTAAGACCTGGGATTCATACGTGCTGGCCTCTCTTAGCTCCTCGTGATCTTGGATGCTGGATTGCAGACGAAGTCAGAGTTCTCCAGAGAACCACATTGGACTACACCTGACCTCTCCCAGATCCTATAACCAACCACTTTACTGGTTACAAGTCACCCCAAAATAAACCTTTTAACAACCAGATAAACTATGTGGAATTGCCTCATTAATTGCTGCTTTATCTGGTGCCCATGTGAGGCAAGCTCCAAATTCCTGCCACTCCTGGGGACCCAGCACTTCACAAATGCACAGGTACTTCCTCATTCCCCCTAGAACTCATAGGCACCAGTTACAATACTGTTGCTGGGTCTACCTACTAAATGCTAGCATGAGAAGACTTGCCCCATTTCAAGCCCTCTGCCCTTGGCCAGCCACATGAGGTCCACCTGCCTCCGCCCCAGGCCTGTTGGCCCTGGACCAACCCCATGACCACCCCTGGCTACTTACTGCCTGCCTGCCCACTGCAGGCAATTTCACCACCCTGGCTGACTGTGTGTTGCTAAACCCGAACCCAACCGGAGCCGTGCCTCAGGTCTCACTAAGCTACTGGCTTCACTGCAGGAGCTGCATGGCACTGGTGCCAAAGAGCCCCTCCATGGGCAGTCCAGTTTCATTCACTGTGCTAGGGAACAGCTGTGTCCAGTCCCAGGGCAAGCTTAGCTTCCAGACCAGAGGTTATACCTGCGTGGGTGAGCCACTGAGCTCAATCCTTGGCCGCAGCTCACAATCTTCCCTGCTTTACCATGGGTGCCATTATCAAGCTTGCTCTGCAGCCTGTTTAAGCAGAAACAAGCCAAAGTCTTCAGTGGGACCTGCTTTAGTGCTACACCAGTGACACCTGTTACCCAAACAGCACCACTATACCTAAAACCATCACAAGGATGGTAATAAAAACAAGCCAGTATTTCATTCCAGATAAGAGTACTTGATAATTTTACACCTTAAAACTGATTAATAAATAAATTAATGAAATTTCCTTTAAAAATTTTGAACATTTCTCGTAACATGGTAGAAAATATTACTTCACAAGGATTTAAAAACTTTTTTGCCTGTATGATGAGTGACATTTTACAAGAAATGTACGATCTTCCTGGGGTGTATCTGGCATGAACTATTTGGCATTCACCATAATATTTCACATAGCATTGAAAAACTGATTTAATAATAATAACAAAGATGAGTCGTTATTGGGACTGATACAGGCTTTAGAAGGTAGCAACGACGACTTACATGAAAAGATTCTTTCTCTGGAATCTGCTACCCAGGTTTACAAGGTAGCAATAAAGACTTAAATAAGCAGATTCTTGTAGCATGAATCTTAAAAGTTCTTATTAATAAAACAAACCCAAGGCCAGTTATTGGGGTGAACAATGGAAGGTCAGAGAGACAGAATAAGCCACAGCTATCTCACCTAACCGGATCCTCAGCTGGTCTTGCTTCCTCAGACTGGAGGCCTCTGAGTCCTCATTCAGAATGGGTCTCAACTGAACTGCTGCTAGAAGCCTGAAAGCTTAACCAGGCCAAATGCTTAACCAGGCCAAATGTTTCTCCAGGCCAAATGCTTCTCTAGGCCAAATGCCTCTAGTTTCTGGTCCTCACGCCTTATATACATTTCTGCTTTCTACCACCACTCTCTGGGATTAAAGGCTTGCTTTCTGGGATTAAAGGCATGTGTCACCATGC
>CABHPR010147611.1:18463-43270 GCA_902168415.1 Peromyscus melanophrys
AGTTTATTAGCATACACAATATTTTGGGGAACACAATACCACCACAGATTCTTTCTCTGGAATCTGCTAACCAGGCTTTACAAGGTAGCAATGAAGACTTACATAAAAAGATTCTTTCTCTGGAATCTTCAATCCAGGATTTATAAGGTAGTAATGAAGACTTACATGACAGGCTCCTTAGTTTGGAATCTGCTAACTTACTAGAAGAACTTCAGTCCATTAATAATAAATGTATAGCCAGATTTGACTTTATTGATAATAAATATGAATACTTAATGGATAGAACAATAACTCTCCATGGTGAAATTGTTGCTACTCAGACACTTTATAAGGAAGAAAGATTATTATTAACCGATAAAATAAGGTCTATGGAATCATGTGTATCAGAAGAACATAAAAGGTTGCATGATTCCATGAGAAATCTGGAATCCCTTGCAAAAGAGGAGGTTCACTCACTGGGACAGACCCTAGTTGCTCATTTGCAAGCCCTGGAAAAAACTCTCAGTAAGGATGACAAGGGACCTAATAAGCAGAAGGGCAAGACCATACTGGTCATAACATCTCCAGATGACTCTCATACAATGGCTTATCCTGTCATCATCCATGAGAAGCAAACAGATGATAGACACTGTGAACCATATGTGGAAATATATTACAACCTAGTCCTACAAGAGATTTTTAAAAATATGAAGAAAGCCATAGTTATGTATGGCATACATTCAACGTTTGTAAGACAGATTTTAAATTTGTGGTCTACCTCAAATAGAATCATATCAGATGACTGGAGTCAGATAATTTCAGCTGTTTTAGAATATAGCCAGCAGTTGCAATGGAAAAGCTGGTTGAGAGAGGAGGCTAAGAACCTGGAACAACAGGATAAGATCAGAGGTTTTGAGATCTCCCAAGATCAAATTATTGGTGAGGCACATTCCACTGATAGGAATGTACAAGCCACTCATGACGAGCATACAATATCCATATGCCATACAGCAGCTCTAAATGCTTGGGAAAAAATCCAGAACCAGGAAAACCAACTGAGGTATACACAAAGATATTCCAAGAACCACAAGAACCTTACACTGATTTTTTTTTTTTACAAAAGCTGACCACAGCTATAACAAAAGTTATGTCAGATAAAGAATTTAGATAAATATTAACTGAGTCCTTGGCATTTGACAATGCTAATACAGAATGCAAAAGAACACTTATGCCATTAAAGGTCAGATCAGCTGCTTTGGAAGAATGTAGTCAGTATACTAATGGTGTTGCATCTCTTAACTATAGTAATGAGGCAATTTCTAGAGGTAGAAGAAGGCTTCAGGGTAACGAATGTCTTAACTGTGGTACACCAGGCCATATAAGTAAAAACTGTACACAGGATGCTCCCAGAAGCAATACTGCCTCTAGAAATAATCCAAACGGGAGACCCCCAACCCTCTGGATTATGTAGAAGATGCAGCAAAGGCTGACATTGGACCAATGAATGTAGATCAACAATAGATATACGAGGCAACCCTTTACTGGTGGAAAACACCTCAAGAGGCCTCTTGAAGGCCCCAGATTGAATGTAGTACAAACATTTCCAATCATTGTGAAGGAAATTCCTCTCCAGGAAAATTAAATAACCCAATGTCTAATGTAAAGAACAATACTGCTCTGGATGATAGAACAGCTCTAATAGATGAAACAAAAGTTCCAAAGAATACAATAAAACAAATATTTTGGCAGACTTTCATAAATGAACAAAGACTAAAGCTTAGAATTCAAATTAATGACATTGTTCTGGAGGACCTAATAGATACAGGTGTGGATGTGACTATAATCACACCAAAATCATGGCATCCAAATTGGCCTCTTTAAGAGGTAGATGTCTAATTTCTAGGGATTGGAACCCTATCTCAGGTAAAACAGAGTTTGAGATGGGTTGAATACATAGGTCCAGAAGGACAGAGAGGAAGGCTGAAGCCATATGTGGCAAATGTAGCAGTAAATCTTTGGGGCTGAGATCTGTTACAGCAATGAAATACACAGATTAAAATTCCTACAGTCTCAGAAAGGGAATACAGACCAATGAATGTTTCTAGGAATATTATTACATGCTATAAAAAACAGGCTGGACATAAACATAAAAAAAAAAACTGCTGTTAAACTCTCAAAAGTACCAACATCCCTACCTTTAAAACTGATAAACCTGTCTGGGTTGGACAATGGCCTTTGACAAAAGAGAAGCTGCAAGTTTTATAACAGCTGATTCAAGAGCAGTTAAATGCTCAACACATTGAAGAATCTACCAGCCCTTGGATTTCTCCAGTATTTGTTATTAAAAAAAGGTCCAGTAATTGGAGAATGCTGAGAGATCTGAGCACTACTAGTAAAGTAATTCAGCCTATGGGCTCCCTACAGGCTGGAATGCCCTTGCCCTCTCTGCTACCCAACGAATGGCCTATAATAGTTAATGACCTAAAAGTCTGTTTCTTTACCATGTCTTTACAAGAAAATGATAGAGAAAAATTTGCCTTCACAGTAACTAATTATAACAATTCGCAGCCAGTCAAGAGATATCAATGGAAGGTCCTCCCACAGGGAATGTTAAACAGCCCTACCTTGTGCCAATATTTTGTGCAAAAACCGTTGGATATAATTCATATGAAATTTCCACAATCCATAATTTATCATTATTTGGATGATATCTTATTTTCTGATCCAAGGTTAGGTACCTTTTTTCTTTGTCACCTTCTAAGGTTTGGAACAAAATACTTAGTTCATCATTTTTTACCCCAACAACAGTTCGTAGATAGGAAATGTCTCTGAATAATCTTTGAAAGTCATTAAGAGTCCATATTTGATCTCTCCTAATTTGCACATTTTGGGGTGTAATTTTTTGTAGACCAATTTTATATCCTAAACAATTAATAGAATCTCCTCTTTGTGTTTTTTTAGGAGCAATTTGTAATCCTCAACATGTCTCTAATCCAATTTTCCAAGGATGCTAATCTTGCCTTTAATGGCCTGATTATTCTTTTGCATGCTGCATTCATGTTCTTAAAAGCCAAAGATCAATTATTATCTGTCTAGCTTCCAAATTTGGTTTCATTCTGTTTACTACTGAAGACAGCCTTTGTATGAAAGGATTCTTTGGGTCCCTGTATAACTTTTGTAAATGATTTAATTTTCTTCCTTCCTTCCTCAATTCTGTCCCATGCATTTATGGCTGCCATGCGGCACAGAATTAGGGTTTGGTTATCATATAAACATTGTCTTTGTATATCATTGTAATCGCCTTCTCCAAGAAGCTTTTTCTGGAAAATTTCCTCACCTGTAGCCCTATATCATTGTTCTATTGTTTTAGCCTCCTGTTGCCACCATGTTCTCCACTGTAATTGTGGTCTGGCCTATAAGATGGCTGTAACTAATTCTTTCTAGTCCTGAGAGATAGTTCTATTACAAGTTGACCACAAAGTTTAACATCTGTTTTACAAATGGAGAATGCATGCCATATGATACTATAGCTTCTTTAAATCTCCTTAAATCTAACATTTCCACTGGAGTCCAGTTCACCTGTACACATCCTTGAGCACTTGACAGTTCTTGTAAGGTTCCCAGATAGATTCAAGTTTGCTGTCTGATAACCTGAGGCTGTTCTCTGTAAGCATATAATTTAATCCTGAAATAGGTTCACCTTTAAATTCTCCTGTCTGGGTCTGAACTTCTCTATAATTCATTTAACAGATTTTTCTAAAGCTTTTATCTTGGCATTTATATTGACCAACCTTTGAATGCTAACATAAAAATGATCAAACAAGTAATATTCATAATTGATGTTGCATACATCCCATCAACACGAATTATCCTCTCATTTAACTGTTCTACTTTCAGACTGCCTAATGTGCTATCAAACAAAAACCAAATTCCTTCCATTGTAAAAATGTTTCCCAGCTGGGCGGTGGTGGCACATGCCTTTAATCCCAGCAATCAGGAGGCAGAGGCTGGTGAATTTCTTTGAGTTTGAGGCCAGCCTGAGCTACAGAGTAAATTTCAGGAAAGGCTCCAAAGCTACACAGGGAAACCCTGTCTCAAAAAACAAAACAAACAAACAAACAAAAAAGAAAAGAAAAGAAAAAGAAAAAAAAGTAAAAATATTTTCCATTTTTTAATGTGGGGAAAAAGATTCTCTTTTAACTAATTTCTCCTTTTATGATATCTTAATTGAATTACCAAGTCTGTTGACTGCATAGAACAGTAGAAGTCTGCATAGAACAGTAGAAGTTTGAATGGAATTTCAAAGCAGCTACCTAGTATGGTGGCAGTCCAAGATAGGAATCCAGAGAGAGTCCACCACCCACCAAGAGAAAAAAAGCCAAGAGGACTCTGGCCATGTGCAGCTCTGGCCTGAGCCGGGGGGCCTGTAAGGCCACAAGTGGCTTTTTAATGAATTCTTCCCACAATTGTTGGGTGCCAATTGTGGATGAATTGTTACACAGACTTATTAAATGAAAAACACGGAGCCAGATATAGGGGTGAAAACCTGAGAGATCAGAGGAATACAGAAAGCCATAGCTAATCTTACCTTACCAACTCTGCAGCTTACAAGGGCAAGCTGCTTCCTGTTTACCCACACCTATATGCCTTGCTGTTCTGCCATCTGATTTGCTGTCTCTGTCCAACTACATCACTTCCTCTTCCTACCCAGCTCTGTCACATCCTCCCTGTCTGTACAGACCTCCAGACCTCCATGGTTAACTAGTATTGGAATTTAAGGCATGTGCCACCACACCTGGCTTTTTTCCCAGTGTGGTTTTGAACTCACAGAGATCCAGGAGATCCCTACCTGCCAAGTGAAAGGATTAAAGGTGTGTGCTACCATTACCTGACTTTCATATAGTGGCTGGCTTTTTCCTCTGATCCTCAGATAAATTTTATTGGGAGACACAGTATATTGGGGTACATAATACATCACCAGGCCATCATGGGAATGCCTGTACAAATTATAAGACTGATAATATCCCAACATATGTCTCAAATAAAATGAGACAATTTTTGCTTATTACAATATAAAACATGTTACATGTATATGACACAATCCCATAGGCCAAATAGTCATAAAAAGATCCAATTGAACCTTAAAAAATATGCTAAATAAACAACAACAGATAACAATGACTCCTAAAAATAAATTGCATAATGCTTTACTAACCTTGAGTTTTCTCAATGCTGATAAAAACAAAAAACAAAAACAAAAACAAAAACAAAAACCAAACAGCTACAGAGAGACATAGGACAACAGAAAAAACTTTGGAGCTAAACCAACCAGTATATTTCGAAGTTGTGTTGACCTCAAAATAAAAACCACAATCTTTCCTACATTGGGGAAGGGATTTTGCTTTTGTTTCCACAGGAGAAAAAAGCTATGAATACTAACAAAATTAATAAAAGTGATTCAAACAGGAGAAACGCCTTGATGAGGAGAAGTAAAAGCTCATCCACAAATGTGACATCTCTAAAAGTAGTAAAAAAAAATTAACAAACAAAGTTTGGGGCAGGGTTCTGTATTTTGCTTTTAGAGAATAATAAAAACACCCATCTTAGCCGGTGTTGGTGGCGCACGCCTTTAATCCCAGCACTCGGGAGGCAGAGCCAGGCGGATCTCTGTGAGTTCGAGTCCAGCCTGGGCTACCAAGTGAGTTCCAGGAAAAGGCACAAAGCTACACAGAGAAACCCTGTCTTGAAAAACCAAAAAAGAAAAAAAAATACCCATCTTCAGAAATTGTAAGGCCTTGAATATCTAGAAGTCTACACCAGAAAGAAAAAAATCTATTGGTACCAATATATACAAGATACCTAACATTAGGTTGTTTGATCATTACCTAACATCTATATCTCTTTAACTCTAAAAAAAATATGGTTCTGATTCAATTATATATCAAGCTGGCTTTGGAGTTGGAATTTGGCTCCCTCCTTCTCTAAACCCAAACACATTGCTAAAAAAATATTAAGAGATTCTGTCTCATATAAGAAGAGCCGCTAATGTGGGACAAAACAAACAAACAAACAAATAAATAAATAAAATAAAAAAGGACTATTGTCATCACGATTCTATTTCTCTCCATGCTTATTCTTAATTTCTCATAATCCTGTTTTACAAGCTATCTGTGTGTTATTTCTCCTGTAGTTGTACATAAAATAGCTTTACATTCAAAGAAAGGACAAATACTCTAGAATTGTATTACATGAAATATATAGAATATACAAATTCATAGAGACAGAAAGATCAGATGTTATCTCAAGATGGAAAAGAAAGGAATATAGAGCAATCATTTCCTAAGTACAGAGTTTCTGTTTTGTGTGATGGAAAAGCCCCACAAATGGACAGTAGTACCAGGACATAATATCATGAATGTAATAAATCAATACAATTAATGTAATTAATGAATATCATAAATATAGTTATTAAATGAATACTGCAAATGTAATCAATGAATATCACAAATGTAATTAATATCATGAGTATAATTAATGAATATAATGAGTATAATTAATATCTTGAATATAATTCATGCCACTGAATTGTGAACTTAAAAATAGTTACAATTGCAAAAAAATTAAGGTGGAATGTAATCACCATACATTATATGTTTGTATGAAATTGAAGACAGCAATGTCCTAAAATAGAAAGTGGTGATGGTGTCATGGGCCTATGAGAATGCTGGACTAAAGTATATCAAATTGTGCAAACAGGCAAATTGTAAACTATGTGAATTATTTGTCAATAAAGATTTTATAAAATGCAAAAAAAAAACTCATAAAAAAAGGGACCATTGTCGTCAAGATTCTATTTCTCTCACTGCTTATTCTTAATTTCTCAGAATCCTGTTTTACAGGTCACATCATCTTTAAATCCAAATTTTCCATTTTGATATTAATAATGTTCAAGTTTTCCACTATAAAAAATAAGCCTTTTCCAATAGCAATCTCTAAAGTCTCCAGAAGGAAGATGGGACCCCACAACAACAACTCTACCCAGTCCAGAATGATGTCATGGTATTCACAAACATTACTCAATGATCAACCTCTGACTGAAAACTCTCCAAGATAATTCCATTATAAGATGGTTCATCATACTACACACCTAGCCAGAATCTCAGACAACCTTATCCATTACTCTGAGACTGGCTGCAGAATCTACAGTTAGTCCAACTGAGACTTAACTATTTGAGCTTTCTTACAGAACCCCACAGAGATATCATCGCCCCTGAACAGCAGGAAGAAATTCTAAGAAAACAACACCCTCTTTTCCCCAAAGGTTTCATGTTTCTGAGGGTTATGAATAATGGTTATAGGGTTGGGGGTGGAAGAAAACATTGGACTTGGTATTCCCCTTAAGAAAAGAAAAAAAGGGGAATGGATAGGTATAAAATATTAAGGTAGATTATTGTATATACTAGTAAACTAATTTAGTAAAATATCAGCCTTATATAAATTGTGCTGTTATGTAATTTATACAGAACTATATTTGTTGTAATATACATATATTTCTACTATTATTTGAAATGCTTATATATTGATACAAATGTAAAATTATATTTGTCATATTGTATGTATGTTTTAACTCTGTTTAGGATATTTGGTATATTGATACATATTTAGGATTATTGTCATATTGCATATTATACTACATTCCTACCTCTGCTTTAGCTATTTTGTGTATTGTCACAATTTTTGAGGTCACTGTCCTTATATGGTACATCTGCTTACAGACTGTTTACCTTGTTTATGTGAAGCCTTAGTCCTTAGGTTTACGTAGATAAGACTTACAGATTTATAGTCATCTATACTTGTCATCTCTATAGTTATTTTAGTTAGGTTATCCAGACTTACAGAAATATATATCAGATGGATAGGTAATCTTCAAACACTTCATAGACCTAGAGAATATGGCATTTAAATGTTTTGATAACTTAGAATTCTGTTGACATGAGAGACAATTTCTCCTGACAGCACTTTTTTGATCCCAAGAGAATGTTGGACTTTTGAGACATTTCTGTTTGGAAGTTTGCCTTCTGCTTGACACAAAATGGCCTCCTACTGGGCAAAGAACTGTCCTTGCCTCAACTGCTGACAGTACGAATACTGTTCTTTCTGAATGGGTAGGACACAAGAAAAAGTGACTACTGAACTCTGCCAAGACAGGGTAAGATAGTTTTTCAAAATACCTGCTTCTGAAAATGGTCTGTCAGATACTCTAGGCCTGTAGCCAATTTGTATGCACCAACAATAATGAGAAACTTTAGGTGACTGTCCAAGGCTTCCAGTTGTCTCTGTCTACTCTTGTAAGACTCCCAAAAGTTGCTTGTATCTTTCTTCTGTTTCTCAGTTATTATTATATTCCTTCTCAGGTCTTTGATTGGACTGAAGACTAACAGTTAGAGTTACAATCTTCTTGTATCTTAGCTAGAACATATTAAGTATTAGATTCAGGTTCTTTAGGATAGGACACCTTTTGGAATAATCTCTATCACATGCCATTTACCTATGTTCTGGATATCTCTGGATTTTTAGTATATGTCTCTTGTTTGATGTTATTCTTGTTGGTTGTAGTTCCATCTTGTTTAGGTCATTACCCTTTATTTCTCCTGGACAATACTTGATAATCATTTCTATTGTATACAGTTTTGTATTAGGATAGAACTTTCTTATTTAGACAGAAGGGGGAGATATAGTGGGTAGCTGTTCCAGATTTAACCTTGAAGCACTGCCCTTAGTGAGGCAGCAGGTAACTGCTATACTTGACTATGACCTGCACCTGGGGCATGGCTTTTTTGGGCCTTTAAGATCTGTGACGCATATGTGCTGGCCTGTCTTGGCTCCTCATGATCCTGGATGCTGGATTGTAGACCAAGTCTCTAGAGAACCATGTTAGACTGCACCTCACCTCTCCTGGATCCTATAACCGACCACTTTACTGGTTGTAAGTCACCACAAAATAAACCTCTTTTAAATACCAGATAAACTATGTGGAAATGCTTTGTTAATTGCTACTTTACCTCCCACCCCCACAATGTGTAAATGTACTTTCTTCAAGTTACCTTGATGGATCTGTCAGTTTGTTGCAAAGTGAGAGCTTGAGTGGGACCTAGCAGGAAGGGGAGAAAGCAAAGGAGTAGGCCAGCACACACTGGTGCATCTTTTTGCTTCCTCCTGCAGCATCCTCTGTCTATAGCTAGGGCTCAAAAATTTCCTCTCTCTAAGTCTTCTCTCTGCTCTTCCTATACCCCCAGATGCCAGTTTCCTATGTAATCCAGCCAATTGGGGTACCTGGCCCCTTTTTGTCTACTATTTACTTTCTTTATTCTCCTGGCTGGTCCCTCTCTCCTTTCCCTTCTCCTCACATGGCCTGGCTCAGGGTCATGCCTTTTCTGGACTCTCTAAGAGAATGTGTGTGTGTGTGTGTGTGTGTGTGTGTGTGTGTGTGTGTGTGTAACTTGGATTCAACTCTCACTAAAAGAATAGACATACTAGGAAAACAGAAATTTGAAATTGCAACCATGTGGTTCTTTTCCATCTTGACTGATAATCTCATCAAGATGGAAGTAGCCAGGTGACTGGCAGCCATTTTTACTAAGATTAAAGAGTATAGGCCATGTGACATAACCACCATCATCAAATGACCAAGCAGCATAGAATAACAACTGTTAAACTTCTTAGTCCTAATGAGTTCTCTACTAACATTGTATTTTGTTTTTAGACTAAGAAAGCAACGAGTCTCAAAAATATTTTTGGATAAGTATGGATTTTTGTATGATGATAAAAATTAGGTCATATTTGCTGTAACATACTATATATGTGATTCAACTCTGGTTTAGACTACATATATATGATGTATATATATATAATATATATATTAGACTATATATATATGATGATCTATATGATGATAAAATTTTAAGGTTATAAAGGTCTACTCAGATTAACAAAAGCTGACTTAGACACATTACAACTTATGTCTTTTTTAACTGTTCAATGCAAGGCTTCTAGAAAATTTAGATAAGTAACAACATAATTTGATAAATAAAATATATTTGATAAATAAGATTTATAAATTTCTAAAGTCTACTCAGATTCACAGTAATATTTGTCTAGCTTCTTTGTCTTTGCTTACTTTGTTAAGCTTTAGCTATTTGGATAAACTAAGTCATACAAAAAAAATCAACAGAAAAACCAGTGATAGTCTATGATGATGTACAATAAAAGGATCAGTAAAGTTGCCAGTTTCCCTATGAACTATATTTATCATTAAAAGTTTTATTTTGATACTAAAAGAGCTTCGATTCAAAATTATTATTTTTTAAGGTTAAACCTAACAGGGATAAAATATAAAGTCTTAATCTTTTAAAAACTACTAACATTATAAACTGCTAAAGATATATGTAAGTTAATAGTCACCTTATAAATGATCAAATTCTTTTTTGTTTTTTGTTTTTTTGAGACAGGATTTCTCTGTATAACATTCCTGGCTATCCTGGAACTCACTTTGTAGACCAGGATGGCCTCAAACTCACTGAGATCCGCCTGCCTCTTCCTCCCAAGTGCAGAGATTGAAGGTGTGCGCCGCCACCGCGCGGTTCAAATTCTTTAATGAGTGCAGAACTATACTTGCAGTCATGCCAAGAATGAATTAATTACAGGAATATGCCTTTTAGCTTCTGTGCAGGTTTTTAAAATTAACCCTAAAACACGTAACTAAAAACAAGCCCAATTTGTTTAGTTTAGATATACTTAATTGATAATGGTCTTCAAAACTTTTCAGAAATCTGTTGAATATGGCATTTAACGGGAGGAGCAGGAAAAGACAGAAAAAAGCTTCCTGTGATAGAGAGAAGGGCTGGCTCCTGGAAGCAGCCCTAAGGTCTCCTCCAAAGATGATGGCACAAAACTCTACCTGGAGCTGGCTTTAACTCTGGTAAAGCCAGCCACTGGGTGAAAAACTGTTCTTCACTTTGTCTATCACCAGGTCTCTTCTAAACTGTGGACAAGCAGGATATGGGGAGTTGATTGATTGTCCTGCTTTGCCTTGATAAGGTCAGCTGGTCCCTCAAGTTTCTACTGCATAGGAAAGTCTGCCTGATCTTCTGGACTTGGTGGCCAAAGACTGACACTGCCCTGGGACCTCTGTCTCTAATGAAATCAAGATTACCACAGAAGGATCTAGGGTGATTTTCCAGGTATCAAGTAAGTTTCTATGATTTTTAATAGATTAGCCTATACCTCCTTCTTACTCTGGTGAAACTGATCTTTCTCAGATCTCTGATGGTGTTGATAACTAGGCTAATGATAGCTTTATCAGTTTAATGACAGCAAGCATACCAACTCCTCCCACAAGGCTTCAGCTTCTTCCTCAGTTCTCTTAGTATGTAAAAATCAGGCCTTAGGCCTCACCCTCCTAGAGCTATGACTAAGTCTTCAGCCTAGAAAGGCACAGTTTATCTAGCTGCTTCTACTAGACTCTGAAAAAAGATGAACTCACCAAACAAGTTTCAAAGTAACTTTTTACTATAGCTTTGTTTCAAGGAACTTGCTTTGTGATGACTGCTTTTAGTAATCAACCACCTGTGTCTCATGGTAAATGATTTGGATAGAAAAGAGGTGTAACGTTTATGTAAGGTCTGAGGATATATGAAAGCTGTAAGTTGTATGGGTCTAAAAGGGTATTTTAAGATATGTAAATGCAAGTTATAAATGTCTAAGAAAGTGTTTTCAGATGTATAATACAAGTTTTAAAGCTCTAAGAAAATGATTTAAGGTATATATAAAGTTGAAAAATGCTTCAGATTTCGTACCCTGCCTATTCTATTATTATACTAAGACTTCAAAAGTTCAGAGTTTATCAATGGGATTTACTTATCAATGGGATTCTGATAAGATATTAATCTAGTTCTGATAAACACTGACACTGTTATCATAGTCACAAGCTCACGATTTTAAATTTCTTTCAGTTGTCTTTTAAGAATAGGCTTTAAAGTCCTTCTCTTGGCGCTAAAAACATCTCTGTCAAATTTTTGTATCCAGCACTCTGGAAAGAGTGTTCATGCTTTTAACCCTAAGTCATTTTTGGGTTCCCAAGCTTTTACTATGACTCAAAGGCATAAATATACTGCCTTTTTTACAATGTGCATTTCAGTACAGATTATAAACAGTGGTAATGCTAACATATCTAAAACTTTTACCTCTTTTTGTAAACTTAAAAATTCTTGTAAGCCTCAGAAAATCAATATTAATTCACCAATACAGGTCAAATGAACTCCAGATAAGGACTCCTGCTATCTTTGGACTTTCTTGTCAAAATTTCTTTGGACCACCAGCCCACAAATAATGACATGGGAACTTATTAATTATGAAAGTTTGGCCTTAACTTAGGCTTGTTTCCAACTAGTTCTTATAACTTAGACTAACCTGTTTCTATTAATGTACATTTTGCCACATGTTCTTTACCTCTCCTCAGTACTGTGTATCTGACTTGCTCTGCATCTCTCTGGTGAAATCCGTGTACCTGAATTCATCTCCCTGAGTGCCTCTCTCTTCCTGGAAGTCTTGCCTAACCTCTCCTACGTAGCTGTTGGCTGTTCAGCTTTGTATTAAACCAGTCACAGTGACACATCTTAATACAGTGTAAACAAATATCCCACAACAGCCTGCTCTTCCCCTCCTTGGTCAGCATTCCAGCTTTTTTGGGTCTCAAAAGATGTTGATGCTCCCAGAGAACAGGAAGCAGTCTAGAGAACACAGCATCCACACTCCTACCTCACCCCTTATTTCCTTACCTTTTATAATAAACAAAAGGGAAGAATGTTAGTCAACTAAGAATCACCCTCATTCCAGAACCAGGTATTCCCCTACCCCCATTCCATCATCAATGGCTTAGTGCCACCAGCCTCATCATCACTAAAGGTCAATGTGACATGTCACCAGTGTGCTGTATTTTTGCTGCATGCATGCTCCATACCCTTGTGGTGGTTTGGAAGGAAATGGCTCCCAAAGGGAGTAGCACTATTAGGAGGTGTGGCCTTGTTGGAGTAGTTGTGGCCTTGTGGGAGGAAGTGTGTCACTGTGGGGGTAGGCTTTGAGTTCTCCTATGTGCAAGCTACTCCCAGTATCCCAGTCCACTTCCTGTTGCCTTCTGATTAAGACATAGCCAGCACCATGTCTGTCTGCATGCTGCTATGTCCTGCCATGATGATAATGGACTGAACTTCTGAAACTATAAGTCACCATAATTAATTGTTTTCTTTTACAGGATTTGTCCTGGTCATGGTGTCTCTCCACAGCAATAGAAACCCTAAGACATCCCTATAAATCCTGTACCATCATAGCCTGGTATTTCTCTCTCTCTCTCTCTCTCTCTCTCTCTCTCTCTCTCTCTCTCTCTCTCTCTCTCTCCCTTTCTCTCTCTCTTATCCCTGCTCAGTGGCAGCTTTTTTCAGCCCCCCCAATAAATGTCTTGCATGAAGTTTGTTGTGTGGTGTGATTTTTGTAGCATTTCTTGGCCCCAATGGCTGAGGTAATCTTTCACAGAAAACCCTTTATATTTACCCTTTACTGTGTTTTCTTTGCAGTCCTATGGTGTGGCCAAGAGAGTCCTGACCCTGTGATGTTCCTGCCTCAGCCTCTACAGTGCTGGGATCACAGGTGTTGGTACCACTCTCAGCCTTTACCAGCTTTTCACTTGGCAGAATACTATTTGAGGTTGAAGATTCACAAAGAAAGTCATAATTTCCTTTAAAAAAAAAAAAAAGATCAGTTTTAAGGCACCTCTGAGCTGCCAGAATGACTGGGACAGATATTGCCTACTCCAAGTCTGCAGTCTGGATGTCACTCTCACATGCGGCAATTGATAGCAGACCTCTTACCTTGTTCAAGGGAAAGAATTGTACAACACTCCATTTTGTTGAAATGAAATAGCGTCTGAGCTCTGTGAAGGAGCCCAGGCCAGCTATACTATGGCAGGTATTTGGAATGACTGACAAGACTTTCCCTGTGAAGAACAAAGCCTTAATGACACTCAGGCCATAGGCCTCTAAAGAAGCCTGAAGCAGATGTCACAGTAAACAAGACATTGAAGTGTGAGGCAAGGACCCAAATGGAGCTCTGGGTGCTGAAACAGTTTAGATATTCTTTCCCTCCATGTGTTCAGAAAGGACAGCTGAACTATTTTGAAGAGATTTTATTTTCTTTTGTGGGTGTATATAATTTAGGAATAGGAAGAAGCAAAAATTTTAAAATGTGACACAACAAAGAAAGCTAAGAATTTGGGTCAACTATATGATTTTAACAAATGACTTTGATAGTTACTGTCTTAGTTGAGGTTTCTATTGCTGTGAAGAGACACCATGACTATGGCAACTCTTATAAAGGAAAACATTTAATTAAGATGACAGCTTACAGTTTCAGAGGCTCAGTCCATTATCATCATGGTGGGACATGGAGGTGTGCAGGCAGACATGGTGCTGGAGAGGTAGCTGAGAGTTCTATATCTTGCAGGTAATAGGACATGGACTATCTCACTGGGAGTGGCTTAAACATATATGAATCCTCAAAGCCCACCTCCACAGTGATATACTTTTTCCAACAAGCCCACACCTATACTAAAAAAGCCACACCTAATATTGCTACCCCATTTGGGGGTTATTTTCTTTCAAACCCCCACATTTTATATATTTTTGTAATTTCAACATTTGAGCATCTGCACTATTTTTTTTTAAGTGTTCATAACTAATGTTAAGGAGGAAAGCACAATTACATACTGCTGTGTTTTTTTAAAGCTTCATATAGCTTATGCTGGCATTGAACTTCCTATGTTTAAACTGAGGATGACTTTGAATTCTTGATCCTCCTGCCTCCACCTCCTGAGTGCTGGGATTACAGGACTGCACCAACCTGCACCACTATACCCTGCTCCATTAGCTTTTAAAAAGTGATTTGTGGGCTGGAGAGATGGTTTGGCAGTTAAGAACACTGGCTGCTCTTGCAAGCAGACCCAGTCACCTACGTGGAGGCTCATAACTATATGTAACTCCAGCTCCAGGCCTCCTTGGCTACCAGACATGCATGTGGCATTCAAATATATGTGCAAATAAACATGCATAAAATATTTTTTGAAAAGATACTTAACTTTTTTTGGCCTTTTAGTTAATCAAACTTTATATAGTCATAGATAACTCCAGATTTGTACACCTTTTAAAATTACATTGAGAAAACATTCCATAATAATGTATTGTTGATATTTTCTTTCATTTAACAAATTGAAAGGGAAAAAAGAGATGTGACAGCTGAGAAATATAAAACTATTTGTCTATTAAAAACTATTTATAGCTCCAGGTAAAACAGTGAGATGAGGAGACTTTTGCAAACACATAGGACTTGTTTATATTTTGATTGCAGTTTAATAATTTGCTGATTGTGTTATAATCACAGCAATATTGTATTTTAATCACATGTGTACATTTGGCTAAGCAGATTAATACCTTTAATTCACAGTTTTATTTTTGCTAATATAGAATCAGTTCCTTTTCTGTCTTTGCTCCAATAAGGAAAATCATCAGTAAGCATGGTTTTAAATCAATTGTTTTTTGTAAATTCCCTAGCCACATTCTGCTTCTTACCTCCTAAAGACACCATCCTTCACAAACAGGAGGAACAATAAAGAAAATTCATAGAATAATATAAAATAGATTGGAAGTAAGTCCAAAGCAGGAACCTGCAATATTATTTGTGTGACTGAAATTCACAATTACTGGAACACAGATTTGCCTCATTGCTCCTAAACTGCATGCTTTATTTTCAGAGTACTTAAGCTGTCAGACTTTACATGGGTCTGCATTTAGATGAGCTTTGCACATTAGGACACAGAGGGCCTCTCCACAAAACCCTTTAAGGTCTGCACACAAGGTTGCAAGATTTAAAGTGCCCACCTTTAGCCAATTTACTATTTTTTAACTTAAAAAACGGTTTTATAAGCTAGCAAAAAACCAAAACAAAACCAAACAAAACCTCCAAATTCTATTGCTCAGACAATCTGTGTCATTTTAAAATAAAATATAAACCATATACAAACAGTAGACATTTTTCAACAATACAGAGTGACTTGAAGAGGAGGGAAAATCCTTCCCATTCATTCCCACTTCACTCTTTCTACAAAGCTACCATGTCTTTAGGTTCCTCTAACAGTTTTCCTTATGCCTTTTCTATGGGGACAAAGAATGGAAGCCATTGATTGACATGTTAACAACCTGGAACAATGGCTAAAGCCCTGTGACTCCCCAGAGCTCTTGACTGGGGGATGGATATGGCTCCAGGGAGCTGAATGAGATTGAGGTAAATTCTGATTCAGATGTTGGGTGGTGTGCCTGCATGGTGTGTAGCTCTAAAACTGTTGGCTTAATCTGCTGACAGTCATCAGAATGGATTCATTTTGTCAAATCCTTATAATAGAGATCAAGAACAGTTACATACCTGGAGAAGTATGGATGAAAGATCTCAGAAAAGACATGAGCACAGGAAGGTGCCACAGGTTGTCTGAGTTCATGAATCTAGGATCCAAGTAGACCAAGAAGGAAGGCAGAGGAAAAGAAGGAACTTTTAAAGACAGTGTGACTTTAAAAGTTGTATTATTACTTATCTTGTGATATTAAAGTTAAATCTTGGGGACAAACAAGAAAGGAAATGCTGTGGTTTAACAGGGATGTGTTTGTGTGTCAAATTAATAAGGGGTGGACTTCTGATGTCTAATCTTGGTTGTTAGTTCCTCAGTTGAGGAATTGCTTCCAATCAGTTTTTCCTTTGGGGAAATTGTTTTATTTTATTTTCTGTTAATTGAAAAATAATGTTTTGGAGTTAACCTGATAGGTATGGGTTATACTAGAAGTACTGTCTTTGGCTATCAAGATTAAGTTTTTTTCCACTATCAGCAGGAATAGTTTTTTTCAGAGGTAAATTGACTTATGAAATAGGAAACATTTCTTTCTATCCGAGCTGTGATTTCATTAATACATCAATTTAAACTGAATTTTATCACTTAGTTCTCAAAGATATAAGCAGTGTTTTCATTTTCATAGATGACAAAGCTAGGTAAATGAAGCAATCCAAGCCTCAAAGTTATACAGTTAGCAAGTGGTGCTCCTAGGTTTTGTTCTACCACAATTGCTTCATGCTGTTAAAATAGAATGTCAAACACTGGATACTTTATAATTGAAATACGAATTTCTTGTAGTTCTGAAGATTGAGAATTACTAGATTGAAAGTCTACCTTTGGCAAGCGCCTTCTTGCTATATTATCCTGTGGCAGAAAGAAGAATAGATGAAGGGAGGTAAAGAAAGCAAGAGAAGGAGGAAAGAGGGGAGGATGGTGTAGGGAAATATAAAGCCTTTAATATTTTGTTTTATGTTAAGGTCTCATATAGCCTGGGCTAACTGTAACTCACTGTGTGGCTCAGGCTGGTTTTGAATTGATGTTTCTTTTGTCTTTGCTTCCTATAAGCTAGGATTACAGGCATACAGCATAATGGCCTGTAATTCTGATTATTCTTATAACTATCATTACAATGATTGCATTGCTGTGATTGTGGCAACAATCCGTCTTTGAACATCTGAAGTCATGACCACATTAGTTTTTCTTATACACTTCTTTGTTTTATACTTGTTTTGAGACTAGTATGTAGCCCTGGAGTGGCTTGGTAGTGACTATGTAGTTCAAGGTGGCCTTGAGCTCAAGGCAATCCTCTTGCTTTAGCTTCCCAAGTGCTAGGATTATAGGTTTGCATCACTATTCCCAGCTTCTAATTGCCCTTCTCATGTCCCATCTCCTAACACTTGTTGTCAGGAAATAAATTTTTTAGAAATAAATTTTGGGGAACATATTCAGCCCACAAAAGTCATCAGTTCATTGGGCCAATGTGATACTTTGTGGAATATCAAAATAATCAAAATCCCTTTGAACTATATTATATCAGAGAGTAAAAAAGTTGGTTAGCTCCTGAAATACATTTGTGACAATATATCTTTTTCCTGTTTGAGTAAAGGTGATCTGCTTCTGGGTTTCTTACTGATTAGTACAGAGGGCATTTTTCATTTCAACAGTTGTATGTCAGGGGCATACTCCAGTAAGGATCGAACATGATAAGCACTAATTATATATAATTATAGCCCTCATGATTATATTGACAATAATCCCAAAGATCTGTTCATAGTCTGCCTAGACCACATAGAAAAATTAGATAACTAAATTTTATATGTATCATCTGCTTTTCATCTTTCAAGTGCCAAATAACTCAACCATAGCATCTATCATCTCTATTATCACTGATTTTCTATCTTGATAGTTGTCTTATGGTTTTTATTGCTGTGAAGAGACACCACGGCCATGGCAACTCTTACAAATAAAAACATTTAATTAAGATGGCACATTTATTGTTTCAGAGGTTCAGTCCATTATCATCATGGTGGCAAACATGGAGGCGTGAAGGCAGAAGTAGTGCTGGAACTGAGATTGCTACATCTTACAGGCAGTAAGTCAACTGACTGTCATACTGAGTAAAATTTGAGAAAAGAGACCTCAAAGCCTGCCCCTACAGTGACATAGTTCCTCCAACAAAGCCACACCTCCTAATAGTGACGCTCCCTTTGGGGGGCATTTTCTTTCGAACCACCACAATAGGGAAATTTTCCATTTGGCCATTCTTACCCAAATCAAATTTTTTCCCCTGAGGTTCAGACTATCAGCTTATAGTAACACCTACACAAACTCAAGCCAGATTAAACACCAGCACTGAGAGGGGAAATAGACACAAAGTTCTTTGTCTAGCTGAGGAGCTTTTGGCAATTAATAGTTGCTGGAATAGGGAGTTAGTTTTCTCTAATAATGTAGCCCCCTGGTAAGTCTATCCCACTCCAGTGGAAAGCCATGCATTCAAGAATATATGGGCAGCATAAACTGAAAAAAAGGGAGTGGATTGGGGAGGAGGTAACAGAAGGGGTAAATGTCAATATTCTGACCCACCTCTTGAAATCCTACCCTTTGGGGCCACCCTGCATCCTTATGTAAAAGCCTCATTTTAAGGAAAACCTCCTTCCCTTCTCCTCTCTCTCTCTGCATTCCCACGAGGTGTACACACTTCTGCTTTCTCTCCCTTCTCTTTCTTCCTTGTCTCCCTCTTTCCTATCTTTCTCTTCATCTCTCTATTATAATAAACTCTCCATGTGGATGCAGCGCCTGTGTGAATGACTTTCCACACACCACCGCCTCTACTGTTTCTGCCCAACATGTTTTCCCTCACGTGTGGCCAGCTGGGGTTCCCCACTCATGAAAATTAATAACAGTAAATATGATCAAATTAATTCTATTAAATTCTCAAAAACATTAAAAGTTGAGGAAAAACACCATTTTGCCCACAGATACAGTGGTTTCATATATACTGAGTAATCTGACTCCATTTTGAAGGCAGGAACCATTATGCTGTATTGTTAAAAATAATATTTATTGTAAGAGCTGAGTTTCATTTTTTAAAGTCCATTTCCTGGAGCCTGACATGCTCCAACCCACAGCCTTGACTTATTTTTGAGAACACCCTAACTCTTCCTAATTTCCCTCCTAATCACATGTGGACTGACTGCAAAGTGCTTTTTGAGATTTTTTTTTTCTGTACTTCTTGTTCAGTAGTAACCTCTAGCTTGCCCCTACACAATTCAGAAAGCCCCATTCCTGTCTCTCTACTCTCTTTAAACCCTGCCTGTTCAGAGAGTCTCCCATTAAAGGAACTGCGCCAAAAAGCCCAGTTCCGCATTCTTGGCGGCTACTGCAGCTTCCAACCCTGAAGTTGCCAGCCGCCCAAGTCTCCACCTAAAGTGCTCAGCTTTTGACCTTACTTGGGCACAAACCTAGTTTGTGGGGGGACATATCATCACGCTTCACTTACAACCTATAAAGTCTCCCTGCTTTAGTTCTTTAATTCAGGGGTGTGGCTTCTCTAGCCTGGGTGTCTGGGACTGGAGAACTCTTGTGGGAGTTGCTTTGCTCAAATAACCCTGTTGTTATACTTTTCCAATTCGGCTTGATCTGCCTTACTGCATTGGTAGAGAAACCTATTATGGGGGCAGAAAACCTTTTACTTCTTATTGCTCCATTGTTTCTCTTCTGTAAACATGCTTTGCAACTACTTTATGATCTTACTCCTTAAAATGGGTTCAGAGCTGCTCTCTTTAAATCAACTTAGGAGGCAGTTGTTGGACAGCTCTTGGGTGAATCCCAACAAAAATCAAAAGTGCTTCAAATTTGGCTCAATTGTGGTAGTGGTCTTATTCTTGCCCAATGGGATTAACGATACCTCAAGTAACATTTTTAAAGGCTTCTTTGCAGTATGTAGTAGCACACACTTCTAGTCCCAGCACTTCGGCAACAGAGGCAAGCAGATGTCTATGGGTTTGAAGCCAATCTGGTTTATCTAGCAAGTTCCAGGATAGCTACATAGTAAGACCCCATCTCAAAGAAAAAAAAAATGTGTAGCTCTTTCTTTCAAGGATGTGCCTTTGGCAGTGGTCCCCTTTCTAGCATGTGTTTCTACATCCCAATAGAGGAAATATTCTTTGATCCTCTCAGGAAGAGAAGCAGGGGAAGTAAACAGGTCATGAAGTGAGGCATGCATTCATTTTGATAGTTCATAAGCCATAATGGAATCCATGTTTCAATAAAATGACCAAAGACACTCTCAGAGCTACTTACAACAGCATAAGCAAGCACATTAAATATGGACTCTTCAGCAAGTGTAGACATTTAACTCCATATAGCATAGTGATATCTTCTCCTTGATCTGATTTTATGAAAATTCATTCCCATGTAGATTCTCAAGCCTTGTGAACTATAAATTAGCAAATTCTTGCAATTACTTTGGGTGTATGAGCCATTTTCTCCAGAATCAGACTTTGCTTTTGTTCCAGGCTTTGCTTATGCATGGTTCTAACTTTGAATCTTCAGATAATGGTAGGCTAGATTGCTCTGATGGGTGGGGTGGGTTGCTTTCACTAGTAAAGCAATGAGACTTGAATGCTTTAGACTCTATTCCTTTCAACCACTGCTAAGTCTTCATTCTAGGGAGCCAGTGAAGCTATGACCCTAACTTACATGGTCATTCATAAGAAGTGTTGAGAACAGGTTTCAGTACTGCAACCATGGAGCTAGAACTGAGAACCTTTTAGAGGAATGGTTATAGAAGTCTTCTGATGCTATGACCATGGCTTTAGCCAACCAAAACTTTTAATACCTGTGAGCACTCCAGGGCACTTACAAGAAGTAATTGCTGATCATGATGCCAGTAAAATCTACTCCAGCATGATACCAGTGGCAACAGCCACATGGTTCTGTAGACACTTTATTGTGACAGGGCATAGAGGAGTTTCCAATAGTAATTTTGAAGCTCCAATGTCTGGTATGGTTAGTTTCTGCTGACAAGGAGTTCAGCATTGCATTTAGACCTAAGGTCACAGATGGCGATCCTCCTTCTTCCTGTCTTTTCACTCCTAGGAAAACCCTGAGCCTTGTGCATGCAAGGTAAGCTTCCACCACTGAGCTACACACAGTTTCATAGAAAACTATTTTGTAGGGATACATGCTGGACTCACTTAAGAACAAATTCCTGTATGTTTTTTAGAACCAAATTAGAAGCCCAAACCAGACAAGTTATTAAATAGACTATATTATAAAGAATTATTCTATCTGTACCTATATAATGTGATACTCACATTTTGATTTTATTTTATAAACTATTTCAAAACAATTTTCAGATATTATAATTCATTTCTCTAAATACTCCAGTACATCTCCGCTTTTTTTTTGTATTGTAATTTTTGCATGCCAAGCATTTTTGGCTTTAGTAATTATATATTAATTACATGTAACAATTGATTTTTTCATGTTATTTTTATGCATGTAATTATTTTGATCATGTTCACTCCTTTTACCCCTATTACCTGCTCTTGTCTTTTCTCTTCTTCTGCTGACCTCTTTTGATTCCCTCCTGCTTTCATGGGTTAGTTTTTGTGACCCAGTGAGTTATTGGAGCTACCTACAGACGCATGGTGAAAAGCTACTTACAGCATGGGTTGCTTATCTGTAGCTACTCCAGCTCCAGGTACTCATTAACCACTCACTGCTCCTCAAGAAGGTATATGGCCTCATGAGTCCCTCTTCCCTCATGACTACATACCAAAAATCAAATGAATAAAAAAAGTTAAAATTAATTTTTATCAGTTAGTTCAATAATTCAAAATATAGTCCATATTAAAAAGTACTTTGTAATTCTTTTTAGTTTTTAAAATCCAGAGTCTATTCAAGTTTTGCAACTCCCATATGGATGCTCTGCCTCTGTAGGAAGCACAGCCTAGAGTAAGCATTGGAGAAACAAGAATTGTTAAGCACACAGGCCTACTTTCTTCAATGGAAGGAAGAATGACCCCTGGTCACCTGGAATGCTAGAGTAAAAGTCGTCAGACAACCTGGTGATCATTTGCTGTTTTATTAGTGGCCAGCTTCCATCTGAATTTGCCCCAAATCCTGATAATTGTTTAGGCCCCAATACTGAGCTTTTTCTCTCAGTGAATAAAACTCATCTTTATGAAGGAGATGCCATGTACAATGCAGCCCCCACTATAGAATCAATCCTTATGCTTATTACAAAGTCTTCTTTTCTAGCCCAAGGCCTTCCTTGAGCACTGTTTCCCAGTTAACAGAACTCATTCTTATGATAAAGATCTCAGCTAGTTTGCTATAGTCATGTATTCTGTGAGGGAATTTCAATGTAGCTGTCTCCAAAGCTTTGTTAGGAGAATTGTCATGTAGAGACATTTCCCCCAAAGTTTTACTGTTTAAATATGTAAGAAAATTAAACCACAGGATCAGGCTCTCTAGAAGTTTTGATCTAGTCTAACTGTCCAGCTGTACTGAGTTTTTGTTCTCACCTCTTCACAGTTTGTTTTCCTTCTGACTGATTCCATCAGGGACCCCCAACATCAGGCACCTGAATGTAAGGAACACAACCCTTTGAGAAAGTAGGGGAAGTTTTCTTTAAATAGAAATTAAAGGTTAGAGAATCTCAGTTCTCTCACTGTGTATGCTACAGAGGGCAGAGATGGAGAAGTAACCCAAACCCCTTGGAAGAGCCCAGAAGATTGTTAGTGAGTTTCCAACAATTGGACACTGAGTTATTTATACTGTTGGAATTTGATTTTGCTTTGTTCAGATTGTGACTATTTCCTGGTTATTCCCTTTGAGAAAATATTTAACTTAATTTTTATTTTTACAGGAGCCCATTTTGAAAAGAGATTTTTGGATTTTTAAAAAGATTGGATATTTTAAAGAGGCTAAACTTTTTAAAAAATTAATTTTTTCCCTGCCTGATCACACTTTCCCCTCCCTTCCTCCTCTCTTCCCAGTCCCTTCCCCCAACATCCCCCATCCACTCCTCCTTTCTCTTCAGAAAAGGGAAAGTTGTAGTAAGACTAGACAATTCCTCTTCTATGAAGGCTAGGTGATGCAACCCAGTAAGAGGAAAGGGTCCCCAAAACAGGTAACAGAGTCAGAGACAGCCCTGCTTCCATGGTTAGGAGTCCCACAAGAAGACCAAGCTACACAACTATAACAGATGTGCAGAGGGCCTAAGTCAGTCCTATGTAAACTTTCTGGTTATTGGTTCAGCCTCTGTGAGCCCCTATGAGCCCGTGTTAGTTGCTTCTGTGGGTTTTCTTGTGGTTTCCTTGGTCCCTCTGGCTCCCATAATCTTTCTTCCCTTCTTTTACAGGATTCTCTGAAGTCCATCTGTTTGGCTGTTTCCATCAATTGCTGAGTAAAGCCCCTTATCCAGCACAGGATACCTCTTAATGAATTGTTGGTCAGCAACATCCCAGAGGCCTCAAAAAGAATATTGGCTATCTCCAGCTCTTGGTTGTCCAGAACTATATATTACAACCCTGTTGCTGGAGACAGACACATACTTTGGAACAGGACACAGAGTACTGAATTTGGAACTGATCTGGGAGCTCCCTCCCTACTAGCCAGAGCAAGCTACGTACATTGCTGGGGGAAAATCTCATGAACAGTCTTATTCAGCTGTAGGCTGTGCTGTATACTGTAAACTACAGTACCTACCTGATAGGCAGGATATACCCTATGCTTGATGAGTATATTGGGGGCAACCAACTGCTTTTCATTTAAAAGCCTATCATTTCTGGAAACAGTATTATCTACCTTTGAATAATCCACTTGTTTTAAGATGATATTATTATTATTATTATTATTATTATTATTATTACTAAATTTAAGAAGAGGTCTTTAGAAAAATTATTTCTTTGTATATGTTTGTGTCTGTGAGATTGTATGCTGTATGTGTGCAGGTTCCTGAGGAGGCCACAGGAGGGTGCTGGGGTTACAGGAGTTTGTGAGCCATCTGACATGGGTGCTGGGAACCAAACCCCAGCCCTCTGGAAGAAGAGATAGTACTCTGAAACACTGAGCCATCTTCCAGTCCTAAATTTTAAATTGTATTTTTTAGTTAATAAAGAAGTAGATTTCTATGTGGCTTTTTCGTGTATTATTGGTTTTGTTGACCCCACCATCACCATGACAATTCCTGAATTATCTTGCCTTGCCCCAGTTTAAATCTTTTCCTGTCTACTACTCAATCATACACAGACACACAGACACACAGACACACACACAGACAGACAGACACACACACACACACACACACACACACACACACACACACACACACA
>CABHPR010147611.1:53453-67876 GCA_902168415.1 Peromyscus melanophrys
ACACACACACACACACACACACACACACACACACACACACACACACATGTACACATGACCCAGGAAAAGTGCCAAGCTGGACCATTCCATTAAGACATGAGGCTTAATCCCAGCCCAGTTTGGTGCCTCAGGACAGCCATCCTTGCAACCTCATCCTGCAGATCAGTGCTGACCATTTAGAAATAAAATGTGAGCCATGTATGTAAATTCCTGACAATTGCATTAAAGCTTTGAAAGAAACAGATAAAATTTATTTTAATATTATATGTAATCTAAATACAATGATTTCAAATGAAATTTAACTACAGACAGTTAATGCGACATTGCAGCTTTCCTTGTAATCAGATGTAAACTGTAGTTATAACTCCATGAAGCTTGGACTATACCTCTTCAAGCACTGATTAGCAAACTCCCATCAGTGGCTGCTGTCTAGGACAGCATGATACTGGGCCAGAAATGTAAGTATGAAGTTGTACAGCCATGAAGATGTTGAGTCAGTTTGGAGTTCAAGTCTGATGACTCCAAATCCAGGTTCTGTTAATTTCTTGTCAGAGTACTTAGATCCTCTTCCTCAAGGCTGAAATCAGGGGTCTTCAAGGTGAAAACATGTGTCCTCAAGGTGAAAACAGGTGTCCTCAAAGGTGAAAATAGGTGTCCTCTAAGGTCCCAGGGCCCCAAATTTCTCTTCTCGCCTTTGTCTCCATGCCTCTCTCAAGCAGCTGCTTCCTGATGTTAGAGGGCAGTTCATGGAGATCTAGGTTGATGCCCACAGTAGTCACAGACAAAAATTCTAGCCAGTGTGAGAAAGGAGACAGCACAGGCTAGCCTTATGTATGACCAGCAAAGGGGTAGGGGTGAAAAAGACTGGCAGACAGGGGCAGATGCATGGACAGGAATGTAGATGGGGTAGGTACATGGTTAAAGTGTCTTTTCCTGGGGAGATGTAATACCCCAGGTAGTGCACAGAATACAGACAAAAAAAATTCACCCATTTTGCTCACAATAATGAATGTAGTGGGGTCACATAAGGAAAATGAGTGACTCAAGCAGCCACATCACCAGAGCTCTCCCCAACAAATGATGACTTGGCAAAGCTCTACTGAAGAGCCCTCCTACCCTGACCCTCTAGTCCTTGTTTACTATGCAGCCTCAGAAGGGGCTGCATGAGTCTTTTAAGTTTCCTAAGCGTGTAGGGTTGGTGAGCTGCTGAGCAATAGGAGCCTCTCTCCAACATCCAAGAGAGATTGCTTCTCTCTCTCTCTTTTAATTAAAATTTTATTTTTAAGTGTGTGTGTGTGTGTGTGTGTGTGTGTGTGTGTGTGTGTGTGTGTGTGTGTGTGTGTATGTGTGTGTACAAAGGCACATGTGCTCTCAATGTTGGTGGAGGACAGAAGATTGCATCAGATTCATGTGGACTGGGGTTACAGGTAGTTGTGAGCCATGAAAAATGGGTACTGGGAATGAACTCTGGTCTTCTGGAAGAGCTCTTGACCACTGAGCCATCTCTGTGGCCCACAAGGGTTATTTCCATCCAGAGAAACAGCTACACAGCAGGGACAGAGGGGCACTGTGCAGGGGCAGGCATGCAACTCTGCATACCACATGAGGGTTCTTGAAGATGGGTTTCACAGCAGAACCTGGCCAGTGTCCTTCCAGGCACAGGCCACACCTGCATGGCTGTGGGATTCAGGGCCTCATCATCAGCTTTGTAGTCTTAGGAATTAGATCTTAGTAGAGACTGAAGGGTACTAAGCACCAGCAATACTGAGCACTAGCAATACTGAGCCAGGCTACTGTTTTCTACAGCATATGCATCACTGAAATGCTTGTGGAACATGAGCAAAATCAAACTCTTATGTCTCACTCAGGTTATGGGGTGATGTTATTGGTAATGGAAATGAGACTAATACATTTGTTTATTAATTAATTAACTTTTTTCAGTGGTGGGGACTGAACCCAATACCTCAAACATGGGAGCTATATTCCCCCACCCTCTCTCTCTCTCTCTCTCTCTCTCTCTCTCTCTCTCTCTCTCTCTCTATATATATATATATATATATATATATATATATATATATATATATATATATATATATACAGTCCTACCATAACCCAGACTTAAAAAATCCAATTAGATCTGACAGCAAATCATGAAAGCTTTAGATTATCAATAAAGGACATCTTGAGAAATATATTTATAGCCAGTAATAATGAGTCCTGAGAGAGCGACTCTAGTAGCTTAAAGACACGATAGCCAGCCATATGTCTACAAAGTGGATACCCAGAGACAAAGGTGAATATCTGCATAAGCTAGACTCTCAGAATTTCCCAGGGCTAATGTTGCTTTTTAGAAAAAAAAATTATTTAATTTTTTTTAAGTTTAATGTGTGTGGGTGTGGGGGACTTGAGCCTGGGCGTGTGTGTGGAGGTTAGGAAGACAATGTTTGTGAAATCAGTTCTTCCCTCCCACCTGAAGTTGGTTTCAGGGATTAAACTCAGGTCTCCAGGTTTCTGTGGCAAACACATTTACCAACTGTCAGCCGTCAGCCCTAGGGTAAGGTTTTTCTATACAAATACTGTGAATTTTTACAAATCATGCCTTTACAGTCTGCCAGTCTGAACAAGGAAAATGCCCATCCTCCTGAGAACCAGGGTGAGTTTGAGCATGGACATTTGAAGAGTTAGTGTCATTTCAACACGTTCCTGTTGAGGAAGAGTCCACTTCCACCCATTGTGCAGTTCTCAGTTATTGCGACTTAAAACATGGTGTTGGGTCTCATTTTCAATAATATTTATACCACACAAAAGTTACACAGATGATACTGGAATATTTCACTGACTTATATGACAAGTGATGAGAGATCATTTTTCCAGCTTCACAATTAATGATAAAAGGCAAACAGCTACTGTCTATTAGGGAAATTGGCATTTCATTCCAGGAGTGCAGCCTGGAATGAAGACAATTTATTGCTTGTTGGACCCAGATGAGGACTTGGAAAGAAATGGTTAAGTGTTTTGGGTTATCAGGAGGTGAGCTGGGCTTCAAGGAAGAGGGCTTTTGCTAAGACTGACACTATCTGGAACCAGGTGCAATTTTGTAATTGAATAGCTAAAACTTTTTTCTTATAAAATAAGAAGTAACAGCTTGAACTGTGTATTTATGAAGAAGTAGCAATTACTTGTACTAGCCAGGAGAGGGGGATCTTCGGTCATTTTGCAATTTGGAAAAAAAATATTTATTTTTGAGAGGAAGTAATTTTGCTGCAGTACAAGAACTCAGTATAAAACATCATTTCAACAAATTTCATGTGTCAAGTACAGTGTTGACAACATGACAATTCTGTACAGCAGATCCCTAGGACTTACTCTTCTCACTTAACTGAACTTCCTGTCTTTGATTTTCATGAATTTGACTAGGTCCAATACTCTGTGTAACTGGAGTCATGTAGCAATGGTCTTTCTATATCTGACTGTTTTGGTTGTTCCCAGATCTTGGCTTTTGTCAATAATTCTATAATGAACTTGGAAGGGCAGATACATTTTCAAAGCTATGATTTCAATTCCTTTGGGTATGGGTATACTGTGTACCCAGAAGTAGAACTGTTAGACAGTATGGTAACTCTTTAATTTCCTTGTTTGAGACAAGGTTTCACTATGTAGCCCAGGTTGGCCTGGAACTTGCCTAAATCTTGCTATATAGACGGGGCCAGACTGGAACTTAGGATTCTCCTGCCTCAGCCTCCCCAGTGCTGGGATTGCAGAAGAATACCACCATGCCAGAAAGCAGAAGCTTTTGTTTAGTGTTTGGGACTGAGGGTTTCACTTATGCTAGGCCAGTTCTCTCACCAACGAGCCATGCCTTGAACCCACTCTAATTTTTAAATCAGCTCTATACCAGTTTTCTTAGCAGCCATACTATTTTGTATTCACTTGTAAAAGATTCTAATTTTTCTCATTCTTTCCAATAGCTATTCTCTTTTTAAAATGAATAGTTATCCTGGAAGATGTAGCCTGTCCTAGCAGTTTTCATTCCACTTTCTCCAATGTCAGGAGCAGTGGGTCTGTTTTGATCTATCTACTGGATATTTGAACATCTCTTTGGAGAAATGTCTGTTCCAGTCATTAGCCCATTTTCAAACCAGGCAATTAACAGGTATTTCTTATATAAATGCACCCCATTATTCCTGAGATTGTCTGTTCCATATATTTATTTCTATGCAAATATATTGCTATGCAAAAGCTTGTTAATTTTTGTTTTTCTTGCCTGTACTTTTTGGGGTCATATTCATGAAAATTAATGTTAAGACCAATGCTGAAGCTTTTCTCCCAGCACTTGAAGGTTTCAGTTACATGAGAGACTTTAATCCATTTGGTGTTGATTCTTGTATAGAGTGTGAGGATTCAATTTCATTCTTTTACACTGATATATCCAGTTTCCCAGCAGTATTTATTGTGAAAACTCTTCCTCCCAGTTGCAGTCTTCTCACCCGTCAAGAAACGTCAGCTTGCTATAGGTGCAAATGTTTTTAGGGGGGTATTTTGTTCCACTGGTCTACACGTCCACCAGAAACATCCTGGCGTCATCACATGACACAGCATTCACGCTGTGCCCCTCCCTTGCTCTTCTTCCTCAGGATTGGTTTGGCTGTCCCAGGTTTTTGGTATTTCCACTTGAATTTTAAGGCTTATTTCTATTTTAAAAAGTCTTGCTGGGCAGTCATGGTAGACACCTTTAATCCCAGCACTTGGGAGCCAGAGAGAGGCAGATCTCATGAGTTTGAGCCTGGTCTAGAAAGCAAGTTCCAGGACAAGCAGGACTACACAGAGAAACACTGTCCCTAGTACACCGCCTCCTCCCCCACCCCAGAAAAAAAGCCTTGGGGGATTTTTACAGAGTTAGTGGGTTGCATGGACATTCTAACAAGATTCAGCTTTCCTGCCCAACAGGTGCTTGGTGCCCTTCAGCTTTGTCCTGTTTAATCTCAGCATCAGGGCTTTGGACTTCTCAGATAGATCTTTTCTTAGCAAAGCATCACACTTTTTTGTTATTGTGAAAAATTGTTTTCTTACTTTCCTTTTTGGATTTGTTTTTAGTGCTTAGAAACATAACTGATTTCTGTTATTTTGATATGTTTTATGCTACAACTTTATTGAATTGATTTATTAGTTCTATTTTTAAATATAGAGTCTGTCTCATATGTATAAAACTGTGTGTTCTGCCAGCAGGGATAATCGATTTCTTCCTTTCCAACTTGGATGTCTTTTACTTCCAGCACTATGTTAAACAGAAGTGCTGAGAGA
This sequence comes from Peromyscus melanophrys, assembly GCA_902168415.1. Classification (NCBI taxonomy): domain Eukaryota; kingdom Metazoa; phylum Chordata; class Mammalia; order Rodentia; family Cricetidae; genus Peromyscus; species Peromyscus melanophrys. The sequence goes on from CABHPR010147611.1 coordinate 58,755, forward strand.
TGACATCCTTGCCTTACTCTTGATATTAAATGAAAAGATTCTGGGTTTTTACTAGTGCTTCTTTTATGTTGAAGCATTTTCTCCAGTCCCTAGTTTGCTGAGATTTTTCATAAAATACACTGCATTTTGTCAAAAACTTACTTTACATTTAACAAGACAATCAGATGGTTTTATTATTTACTCTGGTCTAACAAAACAATTGATTTTCATATATTGAACCACTCTGGCATCTTGGAAATAAAACCCACTGGATGATTTTACTTGATTCCTTTCATTTTGTTGCTGGATTAGTTCACTGCTCCTTTTTGGGATGCTGGTGGGGGTCTTAGTCAGGAACAGTGGCCTTTTGTTTTATGATTTGTACTGTCTGGCTTTGACATGGGAGGGGTGTGTGTGACATCAGCCACTTGAATGAATGGAAAGTGCTCTTGTGTCTTCAGTGTTTGGGAGATTCTAATGATAAATCCTGTTGGTTATTTACTAAACAGTTGGTAGAAATCAGTAGTGAAGCTTCTGGGTGCTGGCCTTTGCTTGGTGGGAAGGTTTTGACGCTCTGTACCTGCTACAGGTTTGTTTAGGATTTTTGTTTTTCATAATCTAGTTTTAGCAGTTTATGTATTTCTAGAAATTTCCATTTCTTCTAGATTATACAGTTTGATGGTCTATGGCTGCTCACAGTAGTTTCTTGTGAGCTGTCTGATTTCTGTGTCATTCACTGTTACATAATTCCTTATATTCTTAATTTTATTTGAGTATTCTCTTTTTTTTTCATGGTCTAATTAAGGCTCTGTCAATTTTATCCTTTCAAACAACCTAATTCCATTCTTTAAAAATTATATTGTTTCTCTATTTGCTACTTTGTTTTTGTTTTCTTCCTTCTGTCAACATTGAGCTTCCTTCTTTTATTGATTCTTGTGTATAAATTCAGATTGCTTACATGGATTGTTTCCCCCTCTTCCTCCTCTTCCTCCTCTCCTCCTCTTCTGTATGTACACTTATCACTCTAAGCCTCTCTACAAGTTTTTTGTAAGAGTTGGGGGCCAGATGTAAGACAAATTGCTCAATGGTCATATTAATAAAAATCCTGGAGCCAGATATTGAGGTGAAAGCCAAGAGATCAGAGGAAGAGAACAAGCTACAGACACAAGTTCTTACCCTAGGAAATCCTCAGCCCAAAGAGAGACCTACTTCCTGTATACTCATGCCTATATGCCTTTCTGTCCCTGTCCTCTTACTTCCTCTCTCTGCCCAGCTACATCACTTCCTGTCTGTCTGTGCAGACTTCCAGACCTCCATGGTTAGTGCTGGGATTAAAGGCATGTGCCACCACGCCTGGCTCTGTTCCCAGTGTGGTCTTGAACTCACAGAGATCCGGATGAATCTGTGTCTCCCAAATGCTATGATTAAAGGCATGTGCTACCAATGCCTGACTTCTATGTTTAATATAGTGGCTACTTTTTCCTCTGATCTCCAGATAAACTTTATTGGGTTGCACAATTAAAATATCACCACAGGTTTTGGTGCTATAATCTTTTTTTTCTCATTCAGCTGGAGAAACTTTTTTTCTTATTTCTCTACTGACCTTCCTGTTGTTCAAGTATACATTAAATTTCACATTTTATCTCCTGTGTTCTTTTTGCTATTAACTTATGGATTTGTTTCACTGAAGTCAGGAGAGTTGCTTGATATAATCTTATTCTTAAAAAAAAATCATTGACCCTTGTTTTATGACCTATGTGTAAACTATCCTTAGAGAAAGATGTGTAGCAATTTAAAAAAGAATGTGTTCTCTTGGCTGGGCTGTAGCTCAGTGGTTGAGTACGAGTACTTACCTAGGTATACAAATCCCTGTGCTCAGTCCAGAGACTGAATGACAAACAGCAAAAGTGCTTTCTGCTGTCGAGATGCATGTCATGTGTGTTAGGTCTTGTTTCCTTATTGACCTTCTGAGTACTCTATCTTGTATTGAAAATGAGACTTTAGAGAAACAATATGTGACCATTTTTGGCTTAAGGCCTGGTGCTTCAGATGCAGGGGAACTAGGCCTGCTGTCATTCAGTGATATTTTACATTGACCAAGTTTTGCATTTGTTTACTTTTAAACCTACATATTCTTAAAGTGTGTGTGTGTGTGTGTGTGTGTGTGTGTGTGTGTGTGTGTTTTCTTTTTTCAAATCTCTCTCTCTTGGTGTGTGTGTGTGTTATGCTTGTGTGTGCACATGTGTGGAGGTCAGAGGACAACCTTAAATGATGGTCCTTAACTTTCACTTTTTTTGAGACAAGGTCCTTCATTCACTGTTGTGAACATCAGGGTAGCTGGTCTGCAAACTTCCGGGTATTCTCCTGTCTTTGCTTTCCCTCTAGTAGAAGTGAGATTAGAGATGTGCGCTACTGTGCTTTATGTAAACTCTGGGGATTCGAACTCAGGTCCTTATGCTTGCACAGCAAGTGATCCACTCACCAGGCCATGACCCCAGTCCAAAATGTGATTTTTGAATACAGTATGGAGTTAGGTAATTTTCACTGACCCTGTGGTGGTTTGAAGGTGTTTAAACACTTAGTCCCCAGTTGGTAGTGTTATTTGTGAGTTCTAGAACCTTAGGAGGTGGGGCTTGGCTGGAGAAAGTGCTTACTGGGCCTTGGGTTTTGAGAGTTTAGAGCATAGCCTGGCCTTATTTCCTATTCTCTGTCTCTGGAAATGTGATCAGCCAGCTTCCTACTCCACTGTCATGCTCTTTCCCTGACTGTTACTGGGCCATTCCCTCCCATGATGGATTCTATCCTTCCAGGACCACCTGCCAGAAATAAACCCTTTGCACCTTAAGTTGTTTTTATCCCAGCAACAGAAGGCTACCTAACACACATCCTCACCCTATCAGCTCTTGATGTCTTTCTACTTGGGGAATTTAATGCATTTATGATTAAGATAATTACTTATTGTGAATTGTCATCTTATTCCTGATTTTCTTTCAGGCTTGAGAAACTCTCTGCCTTTTTTTTTTGTTCCTTTTGCTATTTAGCTTTGTGCTTTGCTAAACTTTTAATATTTATATGCTTTAATTACTTTCTCTTTTCCATTTATTGATCACTTTTTTACCTTGATACTAACATATCAGTCTAATTGAATTTGATAACAAATTTAAATCAATAACATTCAAGATCTCTATAATTTATTTCCCTCTTTATGTTACTGATGTTAATCATCTCTTGGATGATTAAGAGTCCTTCTAGTGGGGAAAGACACCTGCTGCCAAGTCCCTTCAGACCTGTTTCCCATCCCTACATCCCATATGTTGGAAAGAGGAAACTGACTCCAGACATAAAGTTGTTCTCTGGCCCCTACACATGGGCTGTGGCATATACATTCACACACACAAACAAAAATACAGTGTCTATTTAAAAGAATATCTCCAGTTGTGGTTAAGTTGATACCATTGCCCTTTAACTATATTTGAGGTAAAAGTGATTTATTTGCACCGTTTTATTGACACACATTGTTTGTTTATGTTAAGTATTTTCCAGTGAGTTTTACATTTTCTTTTGCTGTCTTGTTACTTTTCAGAGTTCTTTTGTCTTATCTTAAAGAATTCCTTTAATATTTCTTGACTTTACGTGTGTGTGTATGTGTGTGCGTGTGTATGCGTGCGTGCGTGCGTGCGTGCGTGCGTGTGTGTGTGTGTGTGTGTGTGTGTGTGTGTGTGTGTGTTTAATTCTTCATCTGTTTCCTGGTTGGCAGCTTTATCCTTTCAGTATTTGAATATATCACCCAGCTCCCTCAGGGATATAATGTTTCTCCTCTAAAACTTCACTCAACAGTTATATGAAAGGTCCCAATTCAGGTTGTCAGGCTTGACAGCGTGTGCCTTTACTCAGTGAGTCATCTTACCAGCCCCGTCTCTTCTTCATTACTTGGCACACTGTACAGATTATTCATGCAGGAAGAATGTACCATTAATTTTTCCAAGGCTTCATTGGATGTGTTCAACTTTTACAGCCTTTGTCAAGGTTTCTGCACTTAAGTACATATCTAGCTCCTCCAAGAATTCCTAGAGAAAATAGCACAAGCTTTAGAGCAAGGGTCAGTCCAAGCCTTGCGAACCTCAGCTCTGTAGACTTTCAGACCATCTCTTAAATGTAATTGAGGTGCTCATGCTTACCTTAGGGAGCTGTTATATGAGAGGCAATGAATAGACACACTGTTCTCTATTCATTCTGTCTTGATTGTACTCTCTTTAAGATTCTATTCATCATTGTTTCTTTGTATTCCAGAGTCTTGACAGAGTCCAGGATATAGTAATTTCTCAAATAAATTGAATTAATGATAAATAGGCCAGCAGAGATTAAATATATGTATTGACAGAGAAAGCAATGAAACGATTACATAATAACATGAATGTCATATATAAGATAAACATTATATATGTTAACATATTATATAATAATATGAATGTACTTATTAATAAGACTACTGTACATATACAAACTCTAGTTGGACTTAAGATTTAGCTCAGTATATAAACTGTAGCTGAACATTAGTCATATTTTGTCATATTATAAAAGTATATTTTACATTTGACTTCTGATTAGGGAAATAAACCAGAAACCCAAATCCAAAAGCTTGATTTGCTTGTACAAAACCATTTTAGGCTGAAACAACTGGCGTCTAGCCTTCAAACTCAGAATTTATAACTCAGAAGTCCTTCACCATTTGAAATTTGGTTACATACAAAATCAAACCTAATTCAGACCATTAATTACAGAGCTCCTAATGTCCCATTCAGCTCTGATAGCTGCATTCTCTGGAAGAAAACCACAACAATTATGAAACAGTGATTTCCCACTGGCTTGGAGATTTCAACTTCTTTGGGATTTCACCCAGCTCTACAGTGATTAAGCCACATTTTCCCTCTTGTGAAGAGTAAGGTGCATTGGGAAATTGCACAGAATGGCTTTGGCTATTTTGCACGTAGCAACACCAAGAATAAGCCAGGGCTATAGACCAGGAAGGATGGCATTTTGCCTGCAGGGTCTGTTCCTCCTTCTGGTCAGAGCACCCTCATTTTACACGATGATATAACACCTCATGTTGCCTCAGCCTTGCTAGATTGCACACCAAGGTATTATTCTCTTTCCAGTAGATCCACGGCAACCTACCTCAGCCAAGTGGATGTTCTCTGGGCATAAACTCACATCTGCTATCCTGTCCTCAGAGCTGCTGTTGGGTGAAGTGTGCCACAGCCTAGTTCTGCTGTATGCGAGTCCCTGCAAGCTCTACTGCTGGTGGAGAAACAAGAGGTAAGAAGGAAACTCGGCTCAGCATGACCTAGATGGACTGGTTCAAACTTCTGGAGTCTGACACCAGACAGTTATTTTAGACATATTAAAGTACAGAACAATTTTGGAAAAAAGTTTCCTGGTAACAATTCTGTTTGCATAATAAAGCTTAAGGTGTGGCTATATTGTGACCTCTATCATAAAGATGGGACCTATAGTTTAAGGGCCTAGGATCTGGTGTGGTCTCTGACTCAGAGTGTAGAGGTCACCAGACTATAAAGTTTATCTTGGATAAACTTGGGTGAGGCATGGCCCTACAGAGAGCAAAGGTCACCAGGTTGTTAACAACATCCGCTCCTAGACTTCCAGGTGAAAAAGAGGTATACACATCCCTTCCATTGAAGCAATAAGTCTGCATCCTTAACATCCCTGTGTTTCCAAGTGTTTATCTGTGAGTACAAGGACATCTACACTACAGTTTCTTCACTTCAAAGAACACTTGAGGTTCTTGGAGTTACTTACCATTCACCTATTATAGCAGGTGGGTTCCTGTTGCTCACAACCACAGTCCTAACTAACACTCAAGGGAATTTGTTTTCCAGGGGAAATTAACTTCACATTATTGTAAGTAATGCTGCATGAATGTGAGTTTTTAACAACAGCTGGTTCCTGTAACTGGGTGTGGTTGCATGCTCTCCTGTTCCTTGGCCTTCTCAGCTGTAAAACAACCTCTATAAAACTACCACATGCATTTTTTTTACAGGCTTGTTATTGTGAGTCTAGAAGGTAGCTTCTTTAGTTTCTAGGTTCTTTCTGACTGCTCAAAATAAATTGCACAGAGATACCTGGATAGTTACAAGACCTCTTATTAACCAAGAGATACAGGGAGTCTGGAAGTGAACCATGCCTCCCCTGCAGCATGCTTCCAAGAAAGCAAAAAGGGAGACAAGAGTCTGCAGCAACCTCTAATTCATCATTAACATAGTACCCATCTCTTCCAAGTTTGTATAATATGGGCTTTTCTAAGCATGTTCCCTTAGCTGAATGAAGCTCAGGGGACTAAAGGCTGCCAACCTTCTCCTGCTCCCTCATCACCTCTTGTATGTTAGCTCTGTAATTGCCTCTCCATTTTCTGTTTTCCTGCCTTATTATGATAGAAAAAAAAATAAAAATGATGATGTTCTTCTAATCACAAAACACTCTTTAAGGCATTTAATCCTCGTTTTTTTCTTCTGGAAATGTTTTATGTCATGTGCTATTCTTTTAAACAATTAGGACAGTTCCATGTTGATAACATATACCTAAAAGAAACAGTTATCAGTTCTCTTCAGTTACCAGTAACCTAGAATATTGCCATTAATTTGTTTCAAGGATTATACACTAAAAAGGGCATATTGTTAAGAGATAACTAATGAAGTTATTTTTTAAAGGAAAATACAATAAACTTGTACAAAGAAAGTAGAATTTTCACTTATAGTATATGATCAGCAATTTCAGTCAAACTTTAATTCCATATTTTCTTTTAAAATTTATGTATCCATATATTCTCTCCTTTATTTTCTTGAGACAGGATTTCATATATCCCAAGCTGGCCTTCAACACCCTCTTGTTTTCCAAATTGTCCCAATGAAGGGCCTATCTGCTCTTCTCCTTGCTCATTCATCTTTGTCAGTACAACCAGGGCACATCTCCATTCCATTCTTACTGGCAATCTCCACTCTCCCCATGGCTAATCCTATTCATAAGGCTGGTGTTAACAACCTATTTTTTTCTCCTAGCAACATGCCTTCTCTTCTTTCTCAAGAAACAGATCCCTGAGGTCTCCAGGATGGTAGTTAACCAAATGTCACCCACACCTCCTGCCGAGCATGAGCCCACTGACTCCTGACTTCCCCTCCCCACGTCTTCCCATGCCAACAGTAAGTAGCCAGACTTAAACAGGCACCCATATGTCTACGAAGGTTGGAATGTTCCACTGGAAGCTCCACTTCAGCGCCCCCCTCCCTCTCCAAACTCCGCCTCTCAGAAAGCCCACCAAGCAGTGGCTCCTCCCCGGAGCTGCTCAAGACTAAGGGTGTTTAAGCTCCTTCCTTATCCCCAGATCACCCAGGAGTGCTTTGCTCAGATTAAAACTGGTCTTTTACTTTCAATTCAGCTTGATCTGGCTTATTGCATTTGCAGAGAAACCTAATATGGAGATACAAAAATACTTATCACTGATAGAGACTTTTGAGTTTTTATTTCTATTTTGAGTCTCTCTCTCTCTCTCTCTCTCTCTCTCTCTCTCTCTCTCTCTCTCTCTCTCTCTCTCTCTCTGGTGGTGGTGGTGGTTTGGCTAAGAATGGCTACCGTAGGTGCATATATTTGAATACTTGGTTATTAGGGAGTGGCACTACTTGAGAGGGATTAAGAGTTATGACCTTGTTGGAGGAGTGGTCTTGTTGGAGGAAGTGAGTCACTGAGAATGGACTTTGAGGTTTCAGAAGCCCCAGGCAGGCTCAGTGGCTCTTTCTCCCTGCTGCCGGCTGATTCAGACGTAGAGCTCTTAAGCTAATATATCTGCCTGTGTGCAGCCATGCTTCCTGCCATGAGGATAATGGACTAAACCTCTGAAACTATAAGCAAGCACTTATTAAAGGCTTTCTTTTATAAGAGTTGCTGAGGTCATGGTGTCTCTTCACAGCAGTAGAACACTGACTAAGACGTGTTGAGGCCAGAGGTAGCTGTCGAGTGTCTTTCTTATTTTTTTGAGGTGGAATTTCCACTGGAGCTCATCCTTTTGGCTAGACTAGCTGGCTAGTAAGATCTATCTGTCTCTACCCTCTCTCTAACCCAGTGTGGGGAGCACATGGCTCCATACCTGGATTATTGAGATCCAAACTCAAGTTTTCATGCTTGAGTAATGAGCACTTGACCCACCGAGTCATTGAGGTTTTGGTTTTTTAGATGGGATCTCACTGCATTGCACAGATGGACCTCAAATGCCTGGCTCAAGCAATCTCTGCCTCAGCGTTGGAGTAGCTGGAGCTACAAGCCTGTGCCGCTTCACTGGGCTCAAATACTAATATTTGATCAGGGGTTGTGGTGGTTTGAATAAAAATGGTCCCTCATAGCCCCATAGAGCATGGCACTATGAGAAGGTGTGACCTTGTTAGAGGAAGTATGTCACTGAGGATGGGTGGTTGAGATTTCAGATGCTCAAGCAGGGTCAGTGGCTCACTTTTTCTTCCTGCCACCTGTGGATCCAGATGCAGATCTCTTAGATAATTATCCAGCACTGTATCTGCCTGTATGCCACCATGCTTCCCAACATGATGATAATAGCCTAAATCTCTGAACTGTAAGCCAGCACCAATTAAATGTTTTCCTTTATATAAGATACCATGGTCATAGAGCCTCTTTACAGTAATAAAACCCTAAGACAGGCCTCCAAAGGATTCCAGTGCCCAATACAGGGAAGGCTTGGCCATGATATTTTTATCTCAGATATTCATCTGTTTGTTAAATGTAGTTCTTTTTTATAATGTGAATAACAGTAATAACAATGATGAAAGTACCATGGACATTAAATTACCTTTTGTTCCTTCTTTCTTTAGACTAATACTCATCTGGAACCCAGTAACCAAAAGAAAATAATACATTGTACTCAAAGCATCCAGAACAGGATGTGGGAAGATGGCTCCGTTGGTGAACTGCTTGCTGTACAAACACGAAGACCACCAGTGCCCATGAGAAATGGGTGTGGTGATGCAACTCTGCTGCTGCTGCTGCACTCTCTCTTTCTCTTGCTCTCTCTCATAAACACACACACACACACACACACACACACACACACACACACACACACA
>CABHPR010147611.1:67886-79492 GCA_902168415.1 Peromyscus melanophrys
CACACACACACACACACACACACACACACACACACACACACACACACCATTTCTAGAGGCTTTCCACTCTTGGTGTCAAATCCAGAGCACTTCTGAAGACTTGCACATCCCCTGAGTGGGCAATGGCTTCTCTAGCATCATCCCTTTCAATGTCTTTGCTTCAAGAGCCTGATCTCTCACTGTTCCTTCCTACCCCAAAACTGTAACACTTAACTTAGTAGATCCTCTGCTTTACCCCAACCTCCTACCTCTCTTAGATTCTGATCCAATGTCATTTGCCAGCAAATATTTCCATGAGCATTCTCCTCCACTATTCTCATTGGTCACCATCTGAGCATCCCCCTTATCCAACACAAAGTAACTCCATAAAAAGAACAAACTTTTCCAGACCCGAGGATAGGACCAGACTCAGAGAAAGAAAATTATACATGTTTGTGAAATAAAGGAATAAAATACCTGCTTTGTTCCAAGACCATGTAAATAGCAGTTTTCCCTGTGTTCACTACGTTAATGATAACTCAGATTCTTGGGTCATGTTGTCCTGTGAAATTGTACAGACTTTCAACTACAATTCAGGATTCTCAGTCTCTAATGACTGGCTGTACCCAAGAGACTGATGGATGGAGATATGTGTACTTTGTAAAGCTATTCCAAGAAGATAGTGTCTCCTCGGTAGAGGCATTGTATATGGAAGAACATTCAGTGTTAGCCACCATGATGCAAGGAGATAAAGAGGTCAGGCTTTTATTCCACTCAAATATCTTCATTGGTTGAGGTGCATCTCATAGAGAAAACAATATATTGTAGTCAGCCAGCTATTTAAAGGTAACCTTATTCACAAACATCCTCACAGAGACACCTATGGAAATGGAGAATCAGGTGGTCCAATCAAGTTGATGTATAAGATAAATCCCATCATCCAAATGCCTGGATCTCATTGTTTGTTATTGTTCACAAGCAAATTGAGGCTCATGGCCTGGATGTCTGTCCTGCAGCTTAGAAGAGGACTCCACCTCAATCTCTACCTACCCAGCCTGACCCTAGATACATATATTATTCACTGTGGATGTACTTTTTCACAAAATATTCATGCATTTTATGGAAGAAAAATACATGAAGAAACATTAAACTGTTAAGAAACTAGGTTTTGTTTTCTGTTTGGTCAGTTGGTTTTGTTTTAGGACTTTGTTTTAAAAGCTGAGTTCAAACTAGAGATAAATAATCCCTTGGTAAAATTTCACTGTCTTTTAAGGACAGCCAACTCCCTGTCACTCAAGCAGGTGCATGTTGGTGAATAGCTTTCTTCAAATAGCTTTCTTGCAGGCTCAGGGCCTAGGGGAATCTGTAGCTGAGGAAAATGCAACACTATTCATATTCAGATAGAAATACAAAAGTTTTATTTACTGTGACTGTCAGCTTTTGGCTGTCCTTTGTGACAGCTCAATCGTATTTCTTCTATGCATCCAGTCAAAATATTGAGTATTATCCTTTGGCCAAGCAAGCTTCCTCTCTGGTGTTTTCTTTCCACTGTCTTGAAGAATGGCTCAGTGCAAATTGTTCCATGAAACAAAAAAGGAAAAAATAATTATTTAACCCCTGAGAATAATTCTTAAAAGACAGTGCAACAAACATCTCCACATGAATCACATTAAATTCTAATATTTTCATTTGAATCAAAGTAACATTCACAGGCTCTTCTCTTTGCATGGGAATAAAAAGAAAAGTTTGATATGCAGACACAAAGGTTTTGGAGAGGAGAATAAGCTGATCTGCAATATTCAGGCAGATCAGCTGCTACTGTGAGATTCACTATTTAATGTCCTCCACATAAAAAAAGGCAAGTAAATGAGTGATATGTTGAATCTACTCTCCAAGAAGATGAATGAGCGTTTCAATATTGCATATCCACACAGAGCAGATGGAACTGGATGGCAACTTGTGGTTTATTTGGCAGTGCTAAATACCTGGCTTCAAGAGTAGAATGTCAAGGAAGTGTGTGGTGGTATTGTGTTCCCCAAAATATTGTGTACCTTAATAAACTTATCTGGGGTCAGAGACAGAACAGCCACAATATGAAACAGAGGTTAGGCAGTGGTAGCATACGCCTTTAATCCTAGCATTCCAGAGACAGAAATCCCTCTGGATCTCTGTGAGTTCAAGGCCACATGGGAAACAGCCAGGCGTGGTGACCCACGCCTTTAATCCCAGAAAGCACTCCTTCAATCCCAGGGAGTGGTGGTAGAAAGCAGAAAGGTATATAAGGCATGAGGACCAGAAACTAGAGGCCTTTGGCCTGGAGAAGCCTTTGGCCTGGAGAAGCATGTGGCTGGTTAAGCTTTCAGGCTTCTAGCAGCAGTTCAGCTGAGACCCATTCTGGATGAGGGCTTGGGGCATCCAGTCTGAGGAAACAAGACCAGCTGAGGATTCAGCGAGGTGAGATAGCTGTGGCTTATTCTGTCTCTCTGACCTTCCAGTGTTCACCCCAATACCTGGCTGAGGTTTGATTTTATTAATAAGAACTCGTTAGGACTTTTAAGATTCATGCTACAGAAGTGGCTAATGCCTACCCTAAAAAGGGTTTTGAAAGACCTCAGAGAATGTGGCACCAGTTGTACTGGTTAGTTTTCTGTCAACCTGACATGTGCTAAGGTCATCTGGGAAGGGGAATCCTCAATTGGGAAAAAGCCTCCATTTTGAGATTGCCCCCAAATTGAGATTGTCCTATAGGAAAGTCTGTGAGACACTTTCTGGATTACTGATTGGAATGGGAAGGCCCAGCTCACTGTGGTTGGTGGTCCTGGGTGGTATAAGAAAGCAGGCTGAGAAAGCCATGCAGAGCAAGCCAATAAACAACACTTCTCTATGTTCTCTGTTTCAGACCCTGCCTTTGAGTCCCTGCCTTGAGTTCCTTCTCTGACTTTCTATCATGATGAACTATGACCTCTAAGGTGAAATAAACCCTTCATTTCTAAGTTGCCTTTGGTCATGCTCTTTATTACAGTAGTAGAAGTCCAACAAGGATACTGAGTGAGGTAGGAGGGTGGAGCTTAGCACTAGAGGAGCACCTGCAATTGGGGCAGGGGCTAGGCCCTGGAGTCCACCCTTCTGACCATAGCCACCCCTTTCTCACAAGGTGTATTCCTTCTTGAAAATGAGACATGCTGGTGCTGGAGATCTGGCACAGTGGTTAAGAGTATTTATTCTTTTACAGGAGCCAGGTTTGATTTCCAGCACCTGGATGGTGGCTCATATCATCTATAACCTCAGTTGCGGTGGATCCAACAGGCATGCATGTCATGCACATGCACATGTAAAGAAAAACATTTACAGAACACAAAGTAAAGTAAATCTCAAAAAATTAGAAATAAATGAGCCTATCAGGTATGTTGTACACCTTTAATTACAGCACCTAGGAGGTAGAGGCAGGAGGATCTCTGTGAGTTCAAGGCTAAGCCTGGTCTACATAGTGAGTTTCAGGACAGCCAGGGCTATGTAGAGAGATAGTGTTTCAGAGCCATGGTGCACCCAGACTCAGAGCCACTATACTCAGCTAACAGTGGAAATGAGCTGAAGAGAACATTGAAGGTGAATTGTGGATTCCCCATACCCCTCCTCTGCTCATCTGTGGCAATCTCTTTGAATGGAGGAGATTGGAAGACTAAAGAAACTATACTCCCCAGGGAAAATACCTAGAGATCAGGGACTTGGAAATCCCCTTGTTCCAAATGGAGTTACCCTCATGCAAGCCTGTAACTTCTGTACAGATGCTACAAGTTTTTAGTGACTCATTTTTTATTTTATTCTTTTTTTATGACTAAGCAGTACTTAGCTGTGTTTTATTTATCCATCCATAAGTTTATGGAGAAAGGCCATTTCTTGTCTATTGTGAATAGTGCTGCAATTAACAAGGGACTGGAAATATCTCTTTGGAATGCTGATTCATTTTCCTTTGGATTTATATCTAATAATGAGATTATTGAATCATATGGTAGTTTTGTTTTCAATATGTTGAGAAGTCTCCATATTTTTCTATATGTACATTCCTTCCAGCTATATGCAGAGTTCTCATTTCTCTACAACCTAACCTTTTTTCTAAGTCTTTAAAAAATAATTCATTTTTTTGAAAATTTTATACATGTATACAATATGTTCTGATTTTACACCCCCACTACTACCTCCCTTAAATTTTATCTGGGACCCATCAGCCCATCTCCCTTAGGACCTAATGTTCTTTTCATAAGTTGGGTCTACTTAATGCTACCACATGTGTATGAGTGTGGGGCCATTCCTACAGTGGCCACAGCCCTGAAGCAAAGTGACAACATACAGCCCCCAGAAGCTAACAGCCAGTTCAACTCTTTGGGTAGGGGTAGAGCCTTAGGAGCCCCTACTCCACCCATGTTGGAACTTTCATTGGCTTCATCTCTTGCAGGCAACCAGAACTGCTGTGAATTTTTCCATGCATTGGCCATATTATATCCGGAGGACAGCATTTCACAGCTGTTCTCCCCATCCCCATCTTACATTCTTTTCACTTACCGTTTTGTGTGCCTTGAGCCTTAGATAGGGGTAGGTTGATATATGAATCATCTATGGCTGAACACTCACAGGCATTGATTCTAAGAACTTTGACCAGTTATAAGTCTCTGTAATAAAGCACTATAAGCTGAAAGAGGCTTCTCTGACCAATGTTGAAAGCAGCATAAATTTATAGATATAAACATAAGCATAAAGGAAGTTCAATGGAGTTTTCATTCAGTGAGGCAACAACCACTAAATTCTCCCCTAGGGCCCATGATCTCTCCAGTCACAGGCATTTGACAAGGTACCAAGCATGAAATCCCTTCTGTGGAGTGAGCCTCAGATCCTAACAGAAAGTTGCTGGTCACACCATATCTGTCAGTCCACTGTTGTAACACTGGCACAACTTGCCTGGCAGCCATTATTATAGTGTGGGCAGGGTCCCACACTGGGTAAGACCAATGATGTCCTTTCTTCCCAGCAGCCTGAATAGTGCCTTCCAGTACTATGAAATCTAGCTAGCAGGGAGAGTGTTTCCAGTGAGTTCAAGACTGATTTCTCAGTGTCCTGCAACCAAAGTGTGTGGTGTCTTCAGTAGTAGGGTTTTACTATCTGGTTATTGTGGGCAAACAAGAATAATGACAATAGCCTGAATTGTTTTGGGCCTCCTTGACCAACAACTCATAGAGAGGTATCTCATTCCTGACACAATGTTTTCATTCAATAACTAGTGTCTTCTGGGAGCAGTACTGTCCATCCATGAAGAGAACCTGGGATTGAAATCTCATATAGATATATTTCAGTTTTCTGAGACAGGATTACTCTGTGTAATGGGCTGGAACTCACTATGTAGACCAGGCTGGCCTCAAACTCCCAAAGAGCCACTTGACTCTGCTTCATCAGTGTTGAGATGAAAGGCATTTGCCACTACAAACAGTTTATATTATGCTTTCAAATTAGCTCACCAACTAGTGAGTTTCTGTAAGTCTTCTTTAAATGTCTGTGGTTTTGGCTAAATTGCTTCTGTCTCCTGTTCTCTTCTATGCTCTTGTCCACATCGAACCTTTAACCAAGAGTATTTTCTCCATTTTCTTCCACATCATCTGTTCTCGACCATTCCTCCCATCCCCAGTTCATAATATTTGCTTGTTTTGGAAGATCTCGGGTTTTCATATCACTTTTTCATACACCTTTCATTTGAGTTAAGCCTCTTTCCATGCCTCATCTCTTCAACCCCACCATGTTTGAACTTTCCACTTGAAGTATTCCCCTTCCCTTTGCTTTATTTCTACCTATACCTTATCATCTCCCCTCACTCAAAGCCCTCATCCACAATGAATTCCAATGCACTCCAAATTAAGCAAACAAACAAACAAAAAATCCCAAAGGAAAGAAAACACGTGACTTTTGTCTTTCTAAGTCTGGGTGAGCTTACTTGATGTAATTTTTTCCAGTTTCATCAATTTACCTAAGAAATTCCATGGGTTTCACTTTTTTTTTTACTTTTCTTTACAGCTGAGCAACATTCTGTTGTGTAATATAAACCATATTTTTCTTTCCAGTCATCTGTTGATGGACATTTATGTTGATTCCCTTCAGTAGCCATTGTGATTAGAGTACCAATGAACTTGGATGGGCAAATATCTCTGTAGTAGATGGAAAGTCCTTTAGGAATATGCTGAGGAGATTGAGACCCCTTTTCTCATTCTTTTTTTGAAACAATCTTTTGGGGGCTGGTATGCACATGGCACAATTGTGGATGTCAGTGGATGACCTCTGGTGTTTGAGACAAGGTGTCTTTGTGGCTCACTGCTGTATGTACCAGGCTATATGGCTCAGAATATTCTAGAGATTCTTCTGTCTCCATCTCCATTTGTTTTTGATAGTGCTGGTATTATGGAGATATACCACCATGTACTACTTTACATGGATTCTAGGAACTTGAGCTCAAGTCCTCACACTTGTACAGCAAGTGGCTTACCTAGAGAGCCATTTTCTGAGCTTTCAACATTTCATTTTTTTTATTTTAGACATAACTGTTTGGAAATTTCACATCATGTACCCTAATCCTGCTTACCTCCCAGTCCCTTCATATCCACCTCTCACCCCGACAGTATGCTCCCCAAAATTAATTAAAAACAAAACAAACAAAAACCCACCTCAATTCTCCATCTTTCCAACACTTCTTCATTCATCCTAGTGGCATCAGTGTGTCACACAGTACACCCTTTTGTTCAATCAGCCCCACTCAAAAAATGTATATCATCATCACTGGACCATCACCAAAACTCTCAGATATACTGCTGTTGCCCTGAGTCATGGAGATCCTGTGGTTATCATTCTGTAGGACCATTTATTTCACGAACTCCAGCAGGTCATAGATAGGGTAGATGTTAGGTGGGCCAACGCAAGGGGTTGGGTCTGGGTGGCAGTTGAGCTGGTCAGTCTGGGCCATGGGGACCACCACCTCAGGTGAGGGGCAGAGCCAGCTCTCCCATGTCTGTGGGAAGGGGTGGGACTATCTCTCCTGAGTGCTGGGGTCAGCTCTCCCATGAAGGTTGGTGCCAGCTTTCCTGCTACAATGTCCAGAAAGGGGCAGGGGCAGCTATCCTGGAGCCAGTGAAGGACAGTGCTGGCTCAGCACAGCACTTGGATTTCTCTCTTTCTCTCCCATTGCTCCACCATATACTTGCTTATCACATTGGCAACCAACCCTCAGATAGACGAAGAAGCTGTGAGATTGTAGGTGAGAGCTGAGAGATAGCTTAATTTGCATGAGGGACTACAGTTTCAGGACCTGAAAGGCTTAAGCTGAGAAAGTGACTGACGAGAAGAGGAAGGGGGCAGAGGGAGGTGGGGCAGGTGGCAGAATGAAAGGAGGTGTCTTTTAGAGGGCAGCGGTGGGGATTTTGGCATTAGGACATCAGGGATTGTTGCTGGGGCTATGCTGACCTGAATGGCCTGCACTACCACCTGGGGAAATGGTGACATCCAGACCCAGCTGCTGCCAAGGACCATGTCTGGGTCCATGTTCTCATTGCAGCTGGGGTCTGTGTTGAAATCCAAGGCCCATGGATTTTGGTTGCCACCAAAGATCAGATGGAAACCTGGGGTTGGGGTCACAACCTGTGGCCTTGTTGGCGTCCAGGGGCTGTGCTGCCATCAGAGTCATCCTGATCTGAGTGGCCAGTGCTACCAACCAGAGCCAGGATGTCATCTGGGCCCGAGCTGCTGCCAAGGGCCATGTCTGGGTCCATGATTCAGCTGCAACTGGGGTCTGTGTTGATGTCTGTGGTCTATGTCACCTCAGTGGGCCATAGGAACCACATGTGATGAAATGAGAGGACCATTCTGAGCTGGCCCTGCCCTTTGCTAGCTTTAGGAAAGCTGGCCCTGACCATCACTAGACACTGCAGCAAGAGAGCTGTCCTCCACCCTTCCCCCAAACTCGGGAGGGATGGTTCCACCCCTCACCAGGGGTGAGGGAGAATTGACCCTGATGGCATGGGAGTAGGGGAGTTGGCTCCACCCCCTCCCTTTTGGGGGCAGCCCAGTGGCCCAGACTGACCAACTCAGCTACCTTCCTCAGGCTCACAGCTGGGCCTTGGGTGGACCCACTCTAACATCTACCCCATATAGGACCTGCTGGAGATCTTGAAGGGATTAATCCTATGGAAGGACACCCACAGAATCTCTGTGACTCAGGGCGGCTGCAGGATATCAAAGAGATGTGTTGGTGAGGCTCCAGGGATGATGGTGTACCAGAAACCAGAGACCTTGAACTAGACCCAATGACTCATTGCAATAAATATTTGCTGGTAAAGCTGATTGGACTAAAGGGTGTATATACTATGTGATACAATGAGTCTCCCAATGCCATCAGCATAAATGAAGGGGTGTTGGAGAGACAGGAAAGATAGAGAAGCAAAGAGTTTGTTTGTTTAATTTCTTTGGGGAGTGCTACAGAGGTGGGGGAAGGATATGGAGGTACTGGGAGGTGAGCAGAATTGAAGTTCATGATGTGACATTCCCAAATAATTAATAAAGAAATTATGCTAAAGAAAAAGGAATTCCCCTTTGCAGACGAAATCTAAATGTGGTTTATTTGTGAGAGAAAAGTGTTGAATCTATACTCAAAGGCCACACACCTTTTGGTCTTCAGCATATTCCATTTGCTGTTTCAACATTCTTGTTTGAGATAGCTTTGAAAAGCAGAGCAGTCTGGGCAGGGGTGGCACACACCTTTAGTCCCATCACTTGTGAGGCAAAGGCAGGTGGATTTCTGAATTGGAGGCAAGCCTGGACTATAGAGTGATTTCCAGGACTGCCAGGACTACAGAGCAAAACCTTGTCTTGAAAAGAAAAACAAAACAGAGCAGTGTCTCTGTAGGCAATCTCCACAGGGGCTTCTTCTTAGTTATGTTGAAATCATTTTCCTTATTTATTTTTTATTGAAAATAGATACTTTAATATATTTCCATTGTGGCATTTACTTTTCTCCTTTGATAGCATGGAGAGTACCTTCTAATAGCATGGATACTAGTCCATAGGGGTGAAATCTGTAGCTAGGCACATGCTCTACTTCTCCATGTTTAGTAAGTTGTATAGGTGTGTAGCATGAATCTTAAAAGTTCTTATTAATAAAATCAGACCTGAGCCAGGTATTGGGGTAAATGCTGGAAGGTCAGAGAGACAGAATAAACTACAGCTATCTCACCTCACTGAATCCTCAGCTGGTCTTGTTTCCTCAGACTGGATGCCCCGAGCCCTCATCCAGAATGAGTCTCAGCTGAACTGCTGCTAGAAGCCTGAATGCTTCTCCAGGCCAAATGCCTCTCCAGGGCAAATGCCTCTAGTTTCTGGTCCTCACGCCTTATATACCTTTCTGCTTTCTACCACCACTCCCTGGGATTGAAGGCGTGCTTTCTGGGATTAAAGGTGTGTATCACCGTGCCTGGCCATTTCCAATGTGGCCTTGAACTCACAGAGATCCAGAGGGATTTCTGTCTCTGGAATGCTAGGATTAAAGGCGTATGCTACCACTGCCTAACCTCTATGTTTAATATTGTGGCTGTCCTGTTCTCTGACCCCAGATAAGTTTATTAGCATACACAATATTTTGGGGAACACAATACCCCCACATTTCCTCTCTTTTTGTCTAAAATTTATAAAGCTTATAACTAATACAAGAAAAACTATATGCAGTAAGTATATACAATATACACAGTCAAGATTACATTAACGATGTCTAGTCCATTAACATTTGACAGATCCAGACAAAAACCTCCATTATATATATTAACAATGTCCAGTCCAGTAACATTTGACAAATTCAGACAAAAATTTTTCATTACTTATCGTATTTAAAACAAGTAGTTCCTTTTTAAAAGTAGATTCCATAATCTCCCTTTTTATCTTATCATATCCATATTCTCTCTTTTTTCTTTTCATAATACATTCAGTAGTCTACCTTTTGTCATTTTTATATCTTCCCCTTTTTTTCCAGTGTAGATTCAGTGATCTACCTATTTATCCTATTATTTCTTTATCTTTTTTCTCAGAGTAGATTCGATGATCTATCTCATATCTATTTTCTCTTTTTCTTTTTTCTTTCTAGGGGTGAAGATATCTTTAGGGAATCTTGAAAAGAAAAAATTTAGGTTAATTGTCAAGTCCTGTATCATTTGTCCAGTCTTTGCATAATAGGAAATTTCAGGGCTTGTCACAATGCAAATTGCTGATTCTTGAATGTTATTATTACCAACTATTAGGATATAAAGAAATGAAAGTTAGTAGTTAGACATTACAATAGAACTTGTAGTCATATTAAGTATGTTTTCTAGATTGAGCAGAGATATTTTAGATAGACAGGTCATCTTCAAACCCTTCAGAGATCTACAGAATATGGCATTTAAAATGTTTTAATAACTTAGGAAAATTTTTCTTTTTTGTTATGACTATGAGACATGTCGGCTCCTGGCAGTACCAATCTACTTCAGAGAGAATATGGGCATTGAAGAAACTGCATATGGAGTTAACTTTCATTGTGGCAAATATTAGCCACTGGACAACAAAGTATCCTCGAATCTACTGCTGACAACAGGACAAAATGGACAGACAGAACATGAAACAAAGGACTACTGATTCTTGCCAAAACAAATGTGGTTATGGCTTTATCAAAAGGCATCTTCCGAGGCCAGGACAATATGGCACCATCCCTGAAGTGGCCTTTGCAATCTGGAAAAGCAGACTGGCATTTAATAGAGGGATGTGGAGAAGAACGGGATGTTGAGATGAAGCCACACATACACGGTCAAGAAGAATGGACAGCTGAATTCAAAAACCATCAACAATTTCCAGAATTTAAAATCCTGAATCATGACATGACACTAGTGGAATTCAGGTATTTCTGGTACATGGACTGCTCTCACCCAAGGTGAGGTTGAACTGTTGACCTTGTGTACATCCTAGTTCACAAATGAGTCTGTCAGATACGCTAAGCCTATAGGCTGAAGATGATGCCCCAACACTGCAGAGAAACCTCAGGTGACTGTCCAGGCGGCTGGCTGTTTCTGTCAACTCACAATTTTTTGGAAGCTGCTTGCATGCACTTCCTGTTTTTATTTTTGTTAGGTAATATTTCCTTCTTGGTCTCTGAGGGAGTTGAAGATTAGTTAGTTATATTTAAAGATTAATTAATTATAGTTGAAGATTAGTTAGGATAGAAAGGAATTAGGTACATTTTAGACTTACCAAAATAGGATAAGTAATGGAATTATTTTCTCTGAATTTGTCAAATACAAATGGACTAGACATTGTTTAGGTATTCATCACTTGTATATATTGTATATAGTTATTGTACTTTTGTATATAGTTTTTCTTATATTAGGTACAACTTTCTTTTTTTTCTCCTTTTATTAAATTAGAAAGGGGGAAATATAGTGGTATTCTATTTGTACTGAAATGTGATTTTATTTGTATGTTAATAAATAAAGTTGCCTAGGGGTCAGAGCTATCAGCAAGCCATAGCGAAAGCCAGGGCGGTGGTGGTGCACGCCTTTAATCCTAGCACTCGGCAGGCAAAA